>NW_004624891.1:1470292-1490228 GCF_000247695.1 Heterocephalus glaber | reverse complement strand
TAATGTCTCCTAGATCTTAATATTGTAATTTTAAAAATGTATAACTGATATTGTGTAACAGGAAGAAAAGGTCTAAAAGAGCAGGGGAATTGTGAGGGGTAGGGGAAGGGAAAAAAAAGGGAAAGGAAAAAATATGAGAAGAAGAAAAAAAATGGAAACAAGGTCTTTGCAAATAGGTAAGGGTGGAGGGGGTGAAGGGAGGGCAAGGGAAGGGGAAGAAAATAAGAACCAAGAGAATCATGTAATGGTACAAGATCCCAATGATGAATGTAATTGTATTTTATACTGAAAATGTGTCAATAAACTTAATGGGGAAAAAATGAACCTCAGTTTTCTCATCTGTAAAATGAGTACAGGATCACCTACCTTGCTAGAGAGTTGAGAAGATCCTATAAAAAGTGTGTGATGCACCTAGCACAGAGCCCATCACAGCTGTGGGCATGAAGTGAGCAATTAGTGACTATTGTGCTGGCTCATTCATTCCAGGCCCTTGCTCTAAAAGATCTCCCCCAGACTTGACATGTCATGCTTTACCCTGTCTACGGTTCGTATCCTTCAAACATCAGCCAACCTTTCCTAACAAACCTGCCCCTGAGCTCTGAAGCACTTTTCTAGTGGACATTTGCCTTCTAAAATCAACCTCGAGTTTAAGCGAGGCACCTGACCTAGGCTGTGTACATCAAGAACGGGGAGAGGTGATGGTCACCTCTTTGGGATGAGAGCCAGCACAGGGTCATATCTAGAAAAATCAGGGTCCAGCGAGCCAAGGAAGCTCAGTGAGTGTGGGTTACATGCAGTTTGGTATGTATGTGCTGGAGCAGAGTGACAAGCAAGGATGTGATGTGGGGATTGTGAGGATGGACAAGGACAACAGAGCTTGAAGGGGATTAGGGAAGAGTGGGTGAGGGTACTCAGGAGGGAGTGCATGGGTACTGGGTCCCTGCTGAATGCAGACACCATCTACTTTCCCACATAGAATGTCTTGTCAGCCTCAAAAATTTCCCATGAAATGTTAGCATCCCCCATTTTCCAGATGGAGATATGGCAGTCTGAGAGGCAGGGATCTGGGACTTCAGCTCAAACTCTCAAGCCTGTCTTTTTTCAGTGGCATCCTAGTGCAAAGGCAGCAGAGACTCTTGCCTCCTGCTGGTTTGGGGAGTGAGGGCAGATTAGGAGAGAGAACCAGGAGTGGCAAGTGAGAGCTGCTGAACAAAGGAGGACATGTGTTTGAGGCAGGGTAGATGCAAGGCCATGACAGAGTGGCACAGGGCTGTTTTCATGTACAGTGTTCCACAGAGACTGTCCTCTTCTTCCCCAGCCCACTGCACAGCCAGTTGGGAATTGGCTTTCTCTGCCCTGCCTGTGGAATTCTGACCATAGCCATGAAAGGCCCTAGGGTGGCCCTGGGCTAACTACAGCACCCCTAAAACAGACAGATGGTGATGAGCCTGGGATTGAGCAGAGTCCAGGGCTGCATATGAACTTTCATGGGCCTTACATACTTTTGCTTTGGTGGACTCTTTCCTCCATAAATAATATTAAATTTTATTTTATGATGACATTTATATAAAGACAAATACTCACCAGGCTGTATTAATCATTATATGCTGATTGTTATTATATTCATCTTTTCTTCTGATGTTAAAATGAACACACTTTCCTGGACCCTAGGTGCTGGGTATCCTATGCCTAATGATAACTGGGCCCTGACAGGGTTAGCACAGTGTCTGTGAAAGAGTGACGACGTTATTGCTCAGGGGAAAAAGGGGAGCTGGAGGCTTGTCACTCCACTTTGGCTCTGGATGGCACATGTGACTGAAGGAGCACTACCTGCCTCCTTTTCCGAAATGTAGACACTCCTCACAGCCCCATGGCTGTCAAACTTCCTAGTCTAGAGTTCCTGCAAGCAGGTTTCTATCAAGGCTTCTAATGGGCTCCTATGACCCTGGGCAAGCTTGTTACTGTCAAATGAGAGCAATGTATGGCACAGAGCTCCTGATAGGGAAAGGTTTAAGCAAGGAAGAAGGAACCTTGAGGGAGAGCCCCAGGGCTGCCAGCCTTTTCAGGCTGGCCTCCTTCCAATCAGCACCCTCAGGGGTATGGGGCAGCTGAACTAGTGGCTTCAGCTTGTCCATGGAGGAGAACGCATTGTCCCGGTCATAGAAAACCACCAGTATAAACAAACACAGGAAAAGGTTGTGTCCTGGCCTGTGATAGTTTTATGACAAGAGGCAGCAGAGGAGATGAGGAGAGGGAGGCTAGGGGTTAAGAGATGGAGTGCTAGGAAGGGAGACAAGTTTAAAGGTCAAGACCCTGGGAAGGCTTTGTTCTCCTTAATCCCTCCACAAGATGGGAAGATGGAGATAGCCAGCTACAGCACCACAAAGTTGGGCACCTCACCAGCTAAAAACTTGGGCTTCTGGGGATAGTGGAATGAAGGAGGGCAACAGAAGGTCACTTACAAATAACTTCATGTTGCACAGGCTTCTTTGATCTAAGTCTCACAGCAGTCCCATGTGCCTAAACTTTATAGGCCAGTGCAACTGATACTCAGAGAGGGCTAAAATGTGAGAGGAAACATAGGAGATGTGTCAAGTAGCAGAGAGGTTTAGAGGACAAGATTTCATCCTAATAGGCTGGTGCACAGGTGGCATTGCTTCAAGATAGCATTTGAGAGAAGGCTAGAAGAGTGGGCACAACTGCAAAAAGACAAAGACAGTGTTGGGAGGATGGAGACAGATGTCATAGGAAAAAAGTATGAGCTGTATTTGGGAGTTGGGAGAGCACAGGTTTTAATTTGGTGACCTTAGGGAACTGGGTTGGCAAGACGATGCAGTGGAGGGAGAGAAAGAAGGGAAATGAGTTGAGAGCAGAGACCCTACATGCCCAGAGAGAGATTTTGAATTAAATTCTTTAAGGCCTAGGCCATAGGGAGCCACTGAAGCCTTCTGAGGAAAGAAAAGGTATGAAAATGTGATCCAACCAAAGGAACAAAAGAAATCTCCAGTAGCTATCCAGCTCCGTGCAATGCAAAGGCCCTGGGTTCAACCTGCAGCAGTAGACACACACATACATACACACACACACACACACACACACACACACACAGGAGCTCTAGGGCTGAGGATGTAGCTCAGGAATGCTTTTCTAGCATATGAAAGGTCCTGGATTTGATCTCTAGCACTGAGGAAAAATAAAAGAAAGAAATGGAGACCTATGAGTAGTCTGGCAAATTTTTCAAAATAATCATATAAAAGGAGTTCAATGAGTTAAAGAGTATACAGATAGGCAACTAAACTAAATCAGGAAAATGATACATGAATATCATGAAAATATCAACAGAGATATAAACTACGTGAATGTATGAGAATATCACTATGAAACTCATTACTCTGTATAATCCCTATGCATGAATTTAAAAAAGAAGAAAGATAAGTTTTTTAAAAGAACCATATTCTTGATCTGAAGAATATGATAACTGTTCTGCAAAATTTTATTGAGTTTCAACATCAGACTAGATCAAGTGAAAAAAGCAAACAACAACAGAGAACAGAGAACTTGTAGACTGGTCATTAGGAATTACATAGAGGAACTAAATGAAAAAGAACAAAAATTTTGAATACTTTGTAGGCAGGGTCTGGTGCTTATTCAACTCTGGGCCCAGAGCCTAGCACAGGGCCTGCCAATTCTCATTGAGTGCTGGATGGACAGATCAGAAAGAAAGTAGGGAAAGGAGAAAGAGGGATTAGGAAAGAGTGATAGAGAGAAAGAGAGAAAAGCAAGTATATGGTGGGTTTTGTCAGAATGCCCCAGGTTCTATGTGTCAAGCTAATGGACTTGGGATGGTGTAGATTACATGAGCTACTCTATGCAGCTTTGGTAGGAGTACCACTCCAGCTTGTTGGCAGTAAGGAAGGCTGCAGCTCCCATACAAGGAGAGGGGGCCACATGAGGGTGGCATATTAATTCAAGAGTGCTCATGGCAAAGCTCAGGTGGGCCAACCCTTAGGCCATGTGGCCTCTATTTGACTCTCAGGAAGCATGTCAAGAGTCAGATTCTACTCCACTGGGCTTGCCCATAAGCTACTGTCAGCACCTCCTTGGGGCTGGAGGGGAGGTTAAGGCCTGGGAAGGAGTCCTTTTTTGACCATTACTTCTTTAACATAAGCTTTCTCCGTTTCTTTCTTCTCCACGAGGTGTATGTTGGTGCCCCACAAGTCCTGTAGGCTTTCTTCACTCATTTGGACACTGGAAACATTCTGTTCTGACTGCTTTAATGGGCTGGCTTTGACACAAAGAGATTTTTACAAGGCCTAAACAAGGTTTAAACCATTAATCTCTCAGCTTAAAAAATGAGTATTATCCTGTACTATTTGAAAAGGACACCGTCACCTCACCACTTAACCTCCTTCTATTGGTGACCCAAGTTCTGATGGGGACTTGTGAGACTCATGAATGAGGGACAGTCAGGGCTGCCAGAGAAGTCCATCACTTGACAATAAAAATATGGTGATTTTACATCGGAACAAAGCCATCTAGGCAGTGTGTGAAGTGTTGCCAGAAGGATGGCCCTCAAGATGCTCTCAGTGGTAGGATGTGCTATAGAATGGTCATGCAAAGAGATACATGGCACAGAATCATATGTCCTCACAGTGGCACAGAAAACCACCTTGAGCATAAAGGCACAGAGGTGCACAGAGGTGCATGTACCTGCATAGACATACATGTGCACAGCTCTTCAGCTTTACTCAATTTACTGATTCACATGTTAACCTCATTCAAAAACACCCTCACAGACATCCAGAACAATGTTTGAGCAAATATCCAGGTATCCTGTGGCCAGGTAAATTGGACATATAAGATCCACTATCTCACCTGGGAAGAGAGCAAAGGTGATCCTGAGGCTCCCTTCCTGTTGGTAGCCACTAACTACATGTTTGGTCCTCTGCAGCCCACTTTTGTACTGACTTTCTCTCTGAATTGAGTCAAAGAGGTGGAACCACCCACTGTGATCCACTAGATTGGAGACAGGAGACAGAAGGGCTGAGGAAGGGGGCCGCTAGGTAGCCCCTAGGAGTATTCTCTCCTCGGTGTGAGGCTTTCTATGTGCCAAAAGGATTCATGAGCCTGGAGCTTCACTGGGGACTCATGGACAGGAATTTGAATGCTCTCCCTTGACACCACCCTTGGAGTAAGGGAGATCAGTAGAATATCATCTGTTTGGAACCTGTGCACTGGAGGCATTTCAATACCAAAGACTTGTTCTAAAAGTTCTATAAAATGGACATCACTGTTTCTTAAGAAACAACCATTACCATCATAATATCATCACCATTATCATTCAGATGATGTTTTGAACACTGCAGCTCATCACAAGATGATGGTGTATAATGTTGGTTGAGGTCACAGTATGGAAAAAATATGAACAATATTTTGCCAATATGACAACATGGACAAAATGCTATGGATGGTATTGGATCCCAGGGATACCACAAAGGTAGGCTCACTGACAATACACACTTAGTAGTCACAATGATGAGTTCTTTGTGTGTATTCGTGGTTAACAAAAATTATGCTTATATAAATGCATGATAAAATGTCTCTTTTTGAGTAAACATCCCCCACTCTGGAAATAGTGTTAATCCAGAAAAGGAAAGACACCAGCACTCTAGGTAAAAGATCCTCTGCAGTATTGCTATGTCCATTTTTAGATGAAGAAACACAGGCACTGAGGGATTAGGGCAGTGGCCTGAGATATATAGCTGCAAAGCAGGGGAGAAGGAAATTAAACCTCACATTTTACAACCCCAAGTTGTCATGTGACTGATGGGGGCCTGAGATTGAGAAAAGAGGTGGTACATTTGGGTGACAAAGGTGGACTACTCTTGCTTCCCCCAGAAACCACTTTCTGTGTGTAGCACATTCTAATTGGTAGATGTGCAAGTTCTTCTTGGACTCTTGGGATTTGATGAGATGTATCCCCGAGAAAGCAGCTTCTGGGGTGGGGAGAGAAGAGAATGGAGGGGCTGACCTCTGGAAAGGAATGGAGGGACATCCTTGTAAGCTAATGGTAGGCCGTGAAAAGTTGGGAGGTAAGTGTGTTGGCATGCATGGATCAGTGGAGCCACCAGAGGGAGGAGCCTTCCCTAGGGAGGGAAGGTTGGCTAGAGGTAGAGATTCACCACAATTCTCTCATCATCACTGGATGGCACATTCCAGCTCACCATTGCAGTGCAGGAGCTGGGGAGGCTCCACAGGGAAACTGGCCCAGTGAACAAAGCTGATCCCCTCCCCCCAGTAGAATCTGTTCAAGGGAGGGGGTGGGGGGAGACACTGTATGTCTGTGTGTGTCTATGTGTGTGGCGGGAGTATATTAGATTTTCAGGGCTGCTGTAATGAATTATCACTGACTCAGTGGCTTAACCCAGCAGAAACTTCTTCTCTGGAGGTCAGAAGACTGAAATTAAAGTGCTGGCAGGGCCAGTATCCCTCCTGATGTTGTAGGCAAGAATCTGTTCCGTGCCTCCTTCCTAGCTTCCAGTGGCCACTGAGAATCACTGATGTTCCTTTGCATCATCTTCTCTTCCCTATATTTCTCAAAACCCCTTCTACGTTTCTCCTGTAAGGATATATGTGATTGTTCTTAGGGCCCACTCAGATCATTTAAGATAATCTCATCTCAAGATCTTTAACTTGATCACATCTGCAAAGACCCTTTTTCCAGAGATTAGGACTTGCTAGCTGCAGATGATATCAACCTACTACAGAAGATAACAGTGTAACAGAAGATAACAGATGACTTCAGGTTGTACAACTTTGTGGTGGTTCTCTTGGCTCTTCCCTGGTCAGTCTGGTTGCCATGATCTAGGTATTCCTCCTAGCATAATAAAGCCCAGCATAAAGAAGGTAGCTCTCCCTAATTAGCTCTGTTCTAAAGCAAGAAAAAAATTCCCAGAAGTACCCCTAGCAGGCTCCCCTAAGTATCTCATTAGCCTGAATTTTCTCACATGCCCATGGCTAAGATAAACAGGCCAGTGGTTGACACCTCTACAGTAGGCTTAAAATAATCAAAATCTGCCACTTGTTGAATGTTACCATGCAGAGGAAGGTGGAGACCTGAACACAATTGGGGTTTAAGTGAAAGGTATGGAGAGGGGAGGCTCTAATTTTCATACTGTGAATTGGTTTTGGGTCATAGTGCAACTTTTTAAGGAACTACCAAAATGTTTGCCATAGTGGCTGCAGCATTTTACATTCTCACTAGCAATATACTGTATGAGGGTTCCTATTTTTCCATATCCTCATCAACACTTATTGTTTTCCTTTTTTTTTTCTTTTGCACTGCTCAGATTTGAACCTGGGTCCTCATACATGCTAGGCAAGTGCTCTACCACTAACCTACATCCCTAATCCTTTTACTTTTATTTTTGAGACAGGGTCTTGCTAAATTGACCGGACTGGACTTGAATTTTCCCTCCTCCTCCCTCAGCCTTCCAAGTAGCTAGGATTATAGGTGCCACTGCTCCAGACCAGGCTACCTGACTGAAGTCCTGTACAGTCCAAAGCTGATATAAATTGCTTGAGGAACAGAAAAGTTAATAAAAACCCACAGGTTTTCTGGCTTTGTGTAGGAAAATTCATAAGCATAACACTCCTAGGGCAAGATAACTTCTGCTGAAGACATTGTGTAGAACATAGGCATCTGGGTAGAGGGAAGGATCTGTTCCCCATTACTCATCTGGTCCCCCATTACTCATTAGTTATGCATTTACTGACATCTACTGGCAGTCAATGTTCCATGAATGACACATGACCCCTACCCCCTATGCTTTTTGCTGGCTAATAAAATCAGATCCACTGGAGAGATTGTTGAGAGTGCCCACTAGAGGCCTATCTCCCTCTGGATCCCCTTGCATTCTAAGTTATTGTTTCTGTCTCTCTTATCCTCCTTAGTAACCCAGGCAATTAGGGGCCTGGCCAAGCCCCTCATATGACACCACATCTGACTGTTTCCTTTCTTATAATTATTATAGCCATCCTACTGGGTTTGAAGTTGAATCTCATTGTGGTTTTGATTTGCATTTTCTTAATGATTAATTATGTCAATTAATGATTAGTTAAGTGTTGGACATTAGTGTATCTTTTCTGGAGAAATGTATATTCAAGTTGTTTGCCCAGTTTGAATTGGGTTATTTGTGGAAGGGTAAATTATACTTATATTCTGGACACTAAATCCTTATCAGACAATTCCCAAATACGTTCTCATTTTGTAAGTTGTCTGTTCATTTACATGGTAATGTTCTTTGGTACACAAAAGTTTTTAATTGTGATGAAATACAATTTAAACATTTTTCTTTGGTTTGTCATGCTTTTTGATGTCAAATCTGAGAATTCTCTACCAAAGCTGAAGTTCTTAAGAGTTAGCCCTATGTCTTCTTGCTAAGAGTTTTATAGTTTTAGCTCTTATATTTAATTTTTGTATCTGGAGTGAGGTAGGAATCAAATTTCATTCTTTGTGGTTGTAGTTTTCCTGATACTGTTTGTTGAAGAGATGCCTGTGTTTTCTTCTGATAGTTTAAAAACTCATTGAGCCTGGTCTGGTTTTATGTATTATTCACATTTTATCTGTATGATCTCAGATAAAGCCCTTTACTTCTTTTTTTTTGGTACCGGGGATCTAACTCGGGTCCTTGTGCTTGCAAGGCAGGTGGCGGAGCCACTGAGCTAAATTCCCGGCCCATGCCCCTTCCTTCTTTGAGTCTCAGTTGCCTCCTCTGTAAAATGGAGATAATAACAGTGTGTCTAGCAGGATTTTTGTGAGGATTCTGTGAGGTTATATAGCTGGATCCATGAGTCTCTTTCCTGTTTTTAGCCATAAGTGGTATCCCCTCTAAGCTTATGTGAAGTCCAGAATAAACCGAGGAAAGTGTTATCATTTCATTTTTCCTTGTATTCTGTTTATCACTCACACCTCCCTGGAGTTAAGGGAGTAAATTGAGTGCATCCAGCTAAAAGGCCACCAGCTATCCTCTCCCAATATTAAAGGAATTACTGACAATGGAGATGATTAATTGCATCCTGATAGTGTTAAGTTCTTATGGTTATTCTGGTATTTTTCTTGGACTTTTATGAAGTACTTTGACAAACCTTATCTCAGGTGGTTCTCAGAATAAACTTTGGAGCTCTACAGAGCTCCAATTACTATCAATTACTCTCTCCCCACCCCCACACACAATCTGTCCAAGACTCTGTGGTTCTGGAAAAGAGAGGTGATCTAGCCAAGCTCACAGTGCTGGCAAGACTGACAAGACTGAAGACCTCTTGACTCTAAGTCTTGTACCGTTTCTCCTTCACCACTGCCTTCCCAGACAGCTGGACAGGCCTGCTCTTCTCATATACCCTTCCCACTCATCAGCCACAGACTCTGTGCCATGGAATTTAGAGCAGAGTTTACAGACCATCTGGGCCTTGTCCACACACTGGAATCACCCAGAAAACTCTTAAAAACACAGTTGCCTGGGTCCCAATTCCAAAACTTGTCTGGGGTAGAGCCTGAGAATGTAGAGATTCCGAAGGTTCCCAGGTGATTTTAGTGTGCAGCCATGGCTGAGAACCACTGACCCGCATTGCTAAGCATATCTGATGAGAGCAATCACCTGGGCTACTTATCAAATATACCCACTTCTGGGCTGGGGATTTAGCTCAGTGATTCTGCCCTCATACAGTATATTGCTAGTGAGAATGTAAAATGCTGCAGCCACTATGGAAAACATTTTGGTAGTTCCTTAAAAAGTTACACATAGAATTACTATGTCCCAGGAACTGCACCCCTAAGTATATACCACAAAGAATTAAAACAGGTACTTAAATAGATACCTAGCCACAAATGTTCACAGTAGCACTATTTACAATAATCAAAAGGTAGAAACAACTCAATGTCTATCAATTGTTGAATAAACAAATTGTTGTACATCCATACAATGAAATATTCAGCCATAAAAGGGAATGAAGTAATGATACATGCTATAACCTGGATGAATCTCAAAAACACTAAGCTAAATCAATGAAACCAAACACAAAAGGTCATGTATTGTATGATTCATTTTATATGAAATATCTAGAAGAGGCAACTGCTACAGATAGAAAAGAGATGAATGGTTACTGGAGAAAGGGGGATAGGAGTGATAGCTTAATGGATCTGGGGTGTCCTTCTAAAATAATGACCAAGTTTCCAAACTAGAGAGAGGTGGTAGTTGCACAACACTGTGACTGCACTAAATGTCACTGAATAGTGTACTTTAAAATGCTTTAGAGTATGTTATGTGAATTTCACTTTAATGTAAAAAAAAACCCTGAGATCATAGCTGCCATCTCTAAACACAAGAAATGCCATCTAAGCAGTCAGCTCCTCAAATCTAGTACCCTGTGGCCTCCAGGTTGGTCCTTATGGTTGGTCTAGTGCCTCTGCTGCATGAGCAACACATTTCTTACACTCAGAGATTAGCTTGATAACTAATAACAGCTATCAGATGCAAGCAGTGTGCCCCAGATAATTGATCTGGTTGACTCCAATTCACAGTCACACACTGGAATACTGTGTCTTCCCTTAGATCCTTCACTAACTTCTGTCATGTTCCAGCTGATCTTGGGGTAAGCAAAAATATCCTAAACAGGATTTAAAAGCACTAATCATAAAGGAAAACATTAATATAGTGGACTTTAATAAATTGAAGAACTTTTTATCAAGAATGAATAAAGAGAATAAAAGAGCAACCACTGGCAGAGAGAATATATATATTATATACATAAAAGAGAGAGACAATTAAATATATATCTAAATAATATATTTAATATGTATATAACATGAAAAAGATTCATATCCAGTGTAGATAAAGAACTACAAATCCAGGCTGGGAGTGTAGCTTAGTGGTAGAGTGCTAGCCTAGCATGTGTGAGGCCCTGGGTTTCATTCTCAGTGTAATTGGATGGAGGGTCCCATGAGGCTTCTTTCCCAGTTCTTGGTGTCCTGAAAAAGAACTAGACAGAACACACATAAAAGACAGTGAAAGTGTACATTTACTGAAGGTAGGAAAGAAGTACACTCTGCAGAGTGAGAGTGGGCCAGTGAAAAGACTCACAGTGGCCCTGGGGATGGTGGAAAAGGTCTTTTATTTCTGATGAAGAGTCCATGTCCCTCCCAGAGGGCTGTCCTGGGTGTGTGTGACACTTCCTGCGGAGTCACATCCTCTGTGTTAACTGCGCATGTCCTTTCCCACAATTCACTCTGTTATAAATGCACCCGTGAGTTGCAACCCGTATGGATGAGTACATAATGAGTTGGTCCTTGGCCAAAGGTTACTTTCAGACACCTTGAGGTGTTTTGCACCTGTGCCTGAGTTGGGGATTTCCCCAAGAACTGATTTATGGGCTACTTCTTGTTTGGGAGTTAGGCAGGTCCCTAGGCAGGACCAGGACCCTTAAAGATTGCTGAGGAGGTGATCCTTAGCCCGTGATTAGTAGGAAGGCCTGCTCTGGCCCATGCTAACTACTATTCTACTAGTACAAAAAAACAAATAAAAAAACAAACAAATAAAAATTACTACAAATGAACATCCAGAGTATCTTTATTCATAAAAGCCAAAAATGCCAACAACTCTCACATCCACACACCAAAAAAATGAGCAAACAAATGTGAAACATCCAGGGAGCAAAGAAAAAGAGAGAACTGACTTAAAAATAAAAAAAAAATTTACACTTTAAAGGGGTAAATTGTATGGTATGTGAATTATATCTCAATAAAGCTATTTTTTTAAAGTACAATGTAATCTAACTTTGTTTCTTTCTTTCTTTCTTTCTTTCTTTTTTTTTTTTTTTTTGGTACTAGGGATCGAACTCTGGTCCTTGTGCTTGTGTAGCAGGCGGTGAAACCACTGAGCTAAATCCCTGGCCCCCAAGTGTAATCTAACTTTGAAAACTACATTTTGCTTTTATAGTTTGAGAAAATACAATTAGAAAGCTTTTATTTTAAAGAAGAGGAGGAAGGGAGTAGAGAAAGAAGAAAAAGGATGGGGAGGAAAGAAAAGAGTGGCTTAGAAGTACCTCCAGGTGCACCCCCTATCATCAGGAGCAGCTAGGGCCCCTCTTCCTCGACCCAGGCTCTGGGGCCTGGGAAGGGGGAGTCTGACACTCATACACAGCTATGCAGCAGAACCACCACCTGCCTACAATCTCTGAGGCAGACCCACTTCACCTAAGCTGTGGCAGAAACCAGATCTTAGCAGAGCTCAGGACCTAGAATTCTTGTCCCTGCCCTTTCACTCCATTCCTGGTGCATCTGATGGAAGAAATGCCATGCAGCCAAGGAGCTCTTGGCCTGAAGGTCAGCTCTGCCCTTGCTTGCTACATTGCCTTGGACCCTAATACAGTAATAGCAAACATCTGTTGAACACGAACAACGAGACAGGCATTCTTCTAAGCGTTTTATTTGTATTAACCCCTTGAGTTCTAATAACCTTATAAGGCAGATGCTTTTAATAGCTCTGTTTTACAGTTAGAGAAACTGAGGCACTAACTGCTTGGGAACTTGTGTAAAGTTTAGGCTGCGGCCAAGTCAGGATTGGCAGTTCAGCAGTCTGGCTCCAAGAACCCACACCATCAACTACTATGAACTGCAACTCTCATCAAGTCTGTTTTCCCATATGAAAAAGAAACAAGCCAGAAGTTGCTGGAAGTTGGTGTGAACAGTTTATCTCATCAAATTCTCATAACTGCATTTTGCCAATGAGGAAGGAACTTGAGGCTCAAACGGGGGTAGTGCATTTCTCCAAATTACAAAGCAAATCTGGGTTAAATGCCTAAAATCAAAGTGAATTCTGAGTTTAGCACTCTACCATGAAACATGGTAAGGGAGGTAGAATGCCTGTTGGGCAGAAAAATGAGCCAAGTCCCAGCTTTCCCACTGAGCTTCAGGCACATCACTTGGAATCCTCAAAGTCTCAAAGCTGGAATGGGCTCTTCAATACTCTCTGGCCCAAAGACGGTCCTATGGGCCCCTGTGTGGCTGCTCCCCCACCCCCAGCTTATCCATGGCAAGCACCACTAGCCCATCACCGGGGCTGTCCCCTTCAGCCTAGATGTACCTCAGAATCTACCTCCAGGCTGTGCTTCAGCAAGACACTCCCTGTAGTTCAAACCTTCACCCTGATCTGATCGATTCCTCTCATTGTATACTTAAAGAAACTGAGGCATAGAGTGTGGACCAACCTTTCTAAAGTCTACAAAATGAGGAAGTAGCCATGCCAGGACTCATATCTGGGACTCCTACATCCCTGTCCAGTGTGTGATCTACTTACCATCTCCCTCTTGTGGGATCTCTCTGAACATCAATTTCTTTGTCTGTCAAATGGGCAGAGGTGGCCAATGAGAAAATATGCCTGACATGTAGATCACTACCAGTCCATATAATCCAGAATCTGAAAGAAATCTGGCAGTGGGTGGGAATTCACTATTCTCTGCTTGGTTTCTTCATTCTTTGTCTCAGTTTTCCATGGCTATGGCTGCCACAGGATAGAGCCTGGCTGCAGTTTGGGGAGTATCTGCTACAGAAAATGTAAAATCATAAATTATATATAAATTATAATCAGAGTGTGTAGATAGGGCCAAAAAGACGAGTACATAGTCCAAAAAAGTGCCACCGGATTTGGATAGCGTTCATGCTAGGCCAGAGTCAATGCCAATTTCTCCAGGGCAGGCTACACTTTTCCCTTATAAATTGTTTTTGAAACCTCTTTTTGTACATGCATATTCGTCTGCACGAAGAGCTTCAATGATACCATGGGTGTGCTTGGTAAGTGGCTGAAATCTAGGGGCTGCTTCAAAGGTACACACAGGCTTTATGGGAAGCCTCACCAAAGTGGGCACTGCCACCCATGGCAGAGATAGAACACCTCTTCTAGACCAAGACTCTGCAAGGCAGGAGGAACTAGGCACCTCTGTGGCAATAGAGCGGTTTCTCCCACAAAGAGCTGAGGCCTTTCTCCAGGGTGGGGGCCTGAGCCTCAAACCAGCCTATTTTCTACCCTCACTTTCTGTTATCAGACCTTAGACTTCTCAGCTATGACATGGGGATAATGACACTGCCCACACTGTGGCTCTTAAGGTCAGTAAAAGAAGCAATCTAGAGCATAGAGCATGGGGCTGCAGGCACAGGACAGCCTCACTACTTGACCACTTCCCTTCACTTCTCAGAAGCAGAGTCATTCAAAGATCTTTGTCTCCCAACCTGCAGCCTCACTGTCTGAGAACATCAGACCAACAGTTATGATGAACATAGCAGCACCTCACACTCAAATCTGAGTTGAGTGTTTTTAACCCAATTTCCCAAGCCCCTCATCTTCATCTGTTTTTGTTTCAAGGTGCTGGGGATAGAACCCAAAGCCTTGAGCATGCTAGGCAAGTTCTCCACCACTGAGCCACACCTGAGCCCTGGAGTCCTCCCTTTGATTAATTTCCTCACTGTATCTTCCTAGCTGCCTTGGAGGAAGATGCTATCATTTGCTCTATCATATAGATGAGAAATCAGAGCCAGCTCAGCAAGACTAAGGGACTTGCCCAAGATGCCACCACCAGCAGGTCGCGGGGGCAGCTTTCACAGAGAACTCTGTGTCTCAGCAGGCCAGGCTTGGATCATTATGGAACATGAAAGATACAAGAGTTCCAGTTCAAAGCAGTATGAAATGGAGGTGATCAAGAAAGCCTTCCAAGAGGATATTGTGTCTGCAGTGGCTTTGAAGAATAGGGTAGAATCTAAGCAAAATAAGGGAAAGGAAAGCAGAAAAGGCAGCCCAAAGATGCACAGCACGGTTGGTAAAGTGCTGAGCAAAGTATCAGAAATGATACTGGTCCTTAGAGCTATGGAACCATGGGAAATTTACCTTACTTCTCTGGGCCTTGGTTTCCCAGATGCAAAATGGGGATAGCTCTAAGATTTCCTTTATAAGAATGTTAGGTCAATTTGATGAGATACTACATGTAAAGCTTTTAAAATAGTATCCAGCTCACAGCTGGAGTAATCCCAGCACTCTGGGAGGCTAACGTGGGAAGATCACAAGTTCGAGCCCAGCTCGGGCAATTTAGCAACTTAGAGTTTGTCTCAAAATTTCAAAAAAATGTTTTAAAAGGGCTGAGAATGTAGCTCTGTGAAAAGACCCTAGGTTTGATCCCTAATACTACAAAAGAAAAAAGTGTCCACCTCATATTAGTCAATAAATAGCAATTAGTACAGTTTAATAGAGAAGGAGAAGATCAAATTGAGGATATAGATTGGTGCCATATCATGAATAACTGTGCATGCCTGCAGGCTAAATTTAGTCTTTCTTCTGAAGATAATGGGGAGCCATTTGTGATTTGTAAGGCTAGGTATCATGAACTGTAGCTGTGTTCCAAGAAGATCAGATTAGCATAGTACAGACTCTGCTAGAGATGTCTGAGAATTATAACATTTCCTTGATGTCCAGAAGAGATGGGAACATTCAGTATTTTGTAGATTTGAGGGGGAGAAAGCCTGAGTACCCAAAACCTCTGCCCTGGAATTTGGTGTAATGGGAGTGAGACAGGCTATGAGTGGGGGATCATCTGTTCCCTGTGCTTTAACCCTACTACTCCCTCCCTAGTCATCATACATCCAGGGACAGGCATCCCTAAAATACAGTGTCTTAGTCCATTTTCTATTGCTATAGCAGAATACCACAGACTGGTACATTTATTTTTAAAAGAAATTTATTTGGCTCATAATTCTGAAGGCTGGGAAGACCAAGGGCATGGCATGAGCACCTGGCTGCGGGATCATAATGTGGTGGAAGGTGAAAGGGTGAAAGTTAGACAGAAAAAGAGAACAGGGGAAAGAGTGGGTTACTCTTATAACAATCCACTCTCTTAGCAACTAACCCTGCTCAAGATAACAACGTTAATCCATTCACAAGGGATTCACCCTCATGATCCAATTGCCTCCCATGAGGCTCTATCTTCCAACATGGCTATACTGGAGAGCAAGCCTCTAACACATGGACTTGGGGGAAATACCCAAAGCATAGATGCTGAAAATGTCATGATGTGGGGAGGGAAGTTGCACAGGTTCACTTAGTCTACCCAGTTCAGGCCACCAGCATTTTTTTCCTGGGTGGCTATTCCAGTCTCTTCGTGCCTATCATTTGCCAGCCTGCTCTCAGATTGTGTCTCTGGCTCTTCTCCCATTCTGTTCTGTGTTGGCTTTGGCCAAGGCGAAGCACTGGTGAAAGACTGTAGAGCAAAGTGAGAATTTGAGCTTTTCCCGAACCTCATCTGTGTCCATTGGTGGTTCTGGAAGCAGTTGTATCTCCTCTGTGGCCATTTCTCACCAGGGGACCCTGCTGTGATCTAGCTTCCACTAGGCTGGTGTGGCATCTGGGATCCAGTGAAAACATCTTTCCCGATTGTCCCTCCAGCTTAGGGATGACAGTAGCTTCTTGCTGTAGCTAAACTGTGGGCTGCATCACCATGCTGCCTAACTTCCCAGCTCTTTTATCCACCATGTAACCCAGTAGCCCGGTTCAATTCCCTCTGGTAGGAATATGTAAGTGGTTTCTCTTTTCCTAACTAGACTCGGTCTGCTATATCCCCTTATTGGTCTTCCTGAGAGCCACCCTTTCCATAGAACCAAAGTGATTGTCCTAAAGCATAAATCAAACCATGATACTCCCATGCCTGAAACCCTCCAGTAGTTTCCCATTGCCCATACCTTGGCTTCCTCAAGCTCTGACTTCTGCATGCTTTTCCCCACATCATCTCCTACCCTTCCCTCCTCTCACTACACTCACCACCCTGGGCTTCTCAAATACAGTATTCTCCAGTGTTTCCAGCCTCAGGGCCTTTGCCTAGGTTGTCTCAAGTGCCTGAAATACCCTCCTCCCCATTTTTACCCCACTTTTGAAAAGTCTCACTCATTGTTTAACTCCCTCTTTGTCACTTTCTCAGGGGAGCCTCCCTAAAATAGATTAGTTGTCCCTTTCATGCTCTCACTATGCCTCTAACTTCGCCATGATAAAACTTACTACAAATCATGGTCATTAATGATCTGTCTGACAGATTTACAACCTGCCCCATCCTCTACTGTGAACATCATAAGGGAGGGAGCCACATCTCTTTTGTTCATCATTGCAGTCCTCATACCTGGCATACTCAAAGCTATTTGAGGAATGAGAGGATGTCTCTTCTGAGGTCTAGACAGGGAGAGGGGAGGGCAGCTGGGGAGCTGGGCCTTTCCCAGATCAGAATATGGGACTTTGCCCTGCCTGCTAAGGCCTGGATCACAGAAGGCAAATGCTTGACAAGGGTGAGTTTCCTGTTTGAAACCTCTTTCTTTCTCTCAGGGGTAACTTCCTGACTCTCCAGAGGACAAAGGAGCTGGCAGGGTCCTGAGCTGCAGCTGAGACTGGGGGCCAGATGTGGCTCCCTAAGTTCCCGTCCCCATGGAGGGACAGCTAGGAACACCTGGAGAAGGATGTAAGGAGCTTTCCAAGTAATTCAGGCAGGGCAGCTGAGCATGTGCAAGCAGGATTGTGAGTCTGTGTGTGAGCCCTGTGTGTCTCTGTGAAGCCATCTCCCTCTGTGGAGGGAATACATGAGTGCAGCTGAGGGTGTGCATGTGGGGGCAAAGGCAGCTGCAAGTGAAAGCATGGGGAAGTATGTGAGTCTGAACATGGGGGAGGGGGAGTCCTCATAAGCGTGCTGGGGTGTGTCAGTGTATTGGAGACTAGGTGAGCAAGTATATGTGTGACTGCGAGAGCCAGGAAGGAGAGGCCGAACAGGGACAAGGCAGAAAGGTTGGACAAGAGAGCCCAGCCTCAGCCTCATCTCACTGGAGAGCTCCCTGGGAGGCAAGTCAAATTCTCTTGAAGGCTTCTTCCTATTCACAGCAGCTCCAAGGCCATCTTTCTTCCTCTCCCAGCCCTCTTTCAAACCTTTGCGCACTGCCCTTCTGCCTTCCCGCCCCCCGCTCCCGCAAGGGCAGCCGAGAGGAGATGGCTTTCCTAGTCCATGACCTCAGAGAGATGAACCCCAGTGGGCAAGTGGGCAGGTCAGAGGGCAGCCTGTCTACTATTCCAGAGAGAGGAGTCATGGTAGGGTGGCCACTGAGGGAGGGGCAGTTCTGCCAGAACCAAGGTGCTGCTCCAGGGGGGAAGTAGAGGAGTACCCATCTTCAGCTGCTACCTCCCATTGACTGAACCCAGGCTCCCAACAGGAAGCCAGAAGGCAAGGGAGGCCAGGTGATGGAGTCCCTAATGCTCTCCAGCACTGGGTAAAGAATAGAGAAGAAAAAGGTGAAGAATAAGCCTGAGGGAGAAGCGAAGAATGGAAAATAGCAGGCAAATGCGGTTAGTCAAGAAAGGCTCTCTGAAAGAAGGTTTGAGGGAAATGGTATGGTGCCTGTTGACTGAGGACCTAGAGTTGGGCTCAGATCGGGTGGGCAAACAGGAACTTTGGGGTGTGGGCCGCTGGCCTGCTTCTGGTCAAGGTCACTGCCAAGTCACTAAATGAGAATGTACAGTTGTATCTTCCTTGGAGTGAGTTCTGCTTGCTTTGTGTGTACGTGTGTGTGGGGGGGCAACCAAGAAGGTAAATAGAACTGCAGAAAATGTAGTGTGATACACAATTTCTTCCATCACAGTGGACTTGGCCTTAACCTTTCCTGAGAAGCAAACATTCTGGAATGATCCGACCAGGCTACTTCAGGTGGGGGGTGGCTGGACTGCTGCTGGGTTATATTGCTCTCTCGCGCGTGCTCTCTCTCTCTCTCTCTCTCTCTCCTCTTTCTAAATAGGAACAGGAACATTCTTCTGGGGGCTTAGCAACCTCCCTGGAATGCAAGGGAGTGTGGCACAGGTGGAGGACATGGAGTTTCTCTTCCTTGCCCAGGCATGGAAATCTTTTCTGATCCACCCAACCTTCTCCTTCTCTCTATACCTACAGGGAAACCTTGAGCCCCTCTTGGCAAGACATTCTCTGAAAACTCCCCATGAGTCACAGTGATAGAAGCAGAGGAGCTGGACTGCACTGCCAGCCCCAGGGAGTGGGAATCAGGCCATTCAAACACTGACACATTTACCCATAAGTGGGCAGGAGCCACCTGCCTGGAGGAGGCAGCCTGAGGCTGTGGCATTCACACAGGGCCATAAGTCAAGGAGCCTAGGTTCTAGCATCATTTTGCTATAGACTGGGATCTTGAGCAAATCTTCTCTTATCTCTGAGTCTGGTTTCTTATTTATAACTGAAAAATCACCAGGCCTGCCTCCAGTGGACATTGTAAGGAGGAAAGCATAAAATGGATGAGGTTGTATTCTCAAAAGTATAAATCAACAGATAAACATTGAATATGATGAGAAACAGCAGTAATGCCTAGAGGAGCACCCTGGTGTCTCTGGACAGGGGATCACACTTGTTGAACAAATGAATGAAGGTCTACCTCTATATGCATATTAGGCATGTTTCCAGGTACACCTACACACATGGGCTTGCACACCACAAAGGGAACTTTGGGATCTAGAACTTTTACACCCATCAAAACCTTTTTTAAATTAATTCTTTTATTGGTACATTTTAGGAATACAATACATTCACATTTATCATTGGGTGCTTCTACCTGTACATGTTGTATCTTGGTTCTTATTTTTTCCCCATTACCTGTGCTCCCTTCACCCCCTCCAACCTTCCCTATTTACATAGATTTCGTTTCCATTTTTTATCTTTTCTCATAATTTTTCCTTTCCTTTCTTCCCTTTCCCCTTCCCCTCCCACCACCCCTATATCTTTGGACCTTTTCCTATTTCAAATTATCAATTATTGATTTTAATCATTTTAATCCTTATTTACACTTTCAGTTTCTCATACTAGAGAAACTATT
>NW_004624891.1:1346358-1463612 GCF_000247695.1 Heterocephalus glaber | reverse complement strand
ATTATTTGATTTCATTTTCTCCAGATCCTCTTTTGTTGCCAGTTCAGGGAGTCCAGGTGGTTGAGTATCAGAGTGTTCCATCTCATTTCCCTTTGGGATTGCTGTAGGTGATCTGGAAGTCTGGTTTTGAGACTTGTTTACATGTCTTCTCATTTTGACAGGGGTGGTGGTGATGTGTGTGTGTGGGTGTGTGTGCTGCTCACACCCACGTTGCTCACCTCCTCTGCACTGGGAGCAAGAAATGGTACGGTGGCCCAGAAGCCTCCTCTGCACTGGGAGCCATGATATGGTGGCCTGGAAGCCTCCTAGTTTGTAGGGCTTCAGTCCATAATCAGCTGGCTCCAAGACAGGAATGACAAACAGGCATGGGAGAGCAGAAACAACATGGCATGCACAAGGCAATGAAGACAACCTTAACTTTATTTTTATTAACACATATTTGTCATACATACATATTGATCAGATTCACCACAGGGAGTTTGTACCTGTACATATCTTAATTTTTGTTTTTGCCCATTCCCCTCTCCTCCCTTCAATTCTTTCCTTCCCATTTACAAAAGTTTTGTTTCCATATTTTCCCTTCCAATATCTTTTTTTCCCTTTCTCTTTCTTTCTTTCCCACTCCCTGCCTCCTTGTTATCCTTCCCATTTGAACATGTTCTTCCTACTTCCCAATACCTAACCTCCATTATGCTTCGGGTTCCTCACACAAGAGGATCAATGCAATATTTAAATGTGTGCCTGATTTATTTCACTTAAGATTATGGTCTCTAAGTGTGTCCATTTTCCTACAAATGATTCAAGTTTATCTTTCTTTATGGCAGAGCAGTACTCCATTTTATATAAAGACCTCATTTTCTTTTTCCATTCATCTTTTGATAGACATCTAGGCAGTTCCCAATATTTAGCTACTATAAATTGTGCTGCTATAAACATTGGTATGCATATGTCACTGTGCTATGATGCTTTTAACTCTTTCTGGAAGATATCTAGAAGGGGAACAGCTGGGTCAAATGGATCCTCTAGTTTTAGCGGGGTTTTTTTTGAGACAGGGTCTCACTTTGTAGTTCAGGCTGGCCTTGAACTTGCAGCAATTCTCCTGCTTCAGCCTCC
The DNA here is from genome assembly GCF_000247695.1 of Heterocephalus glaber. The sequence goes on along the minus strand of NW_004624891.1, from coordinate 1,462,499 downwards.
CAAGTGCTGGGATTACAGGCATGCACCACCGCATCTGGCTTTAGTTTTAATTTTTTTAGTATTATCTATTCTAATTTCCATGGTGATTATACCAGTTTATACTTCCACCAGCAGTGGAAAAGGATTCCTTTCTCCCCACAGCCTTGCCAGCATTTGTTATTGTTTGATTTATTGATGAGCCATTCTTTCTGGAGTGAGGTGAAATCTTGGTGTTGTTTTAATTTGCATTTCTCAAATGACCAGTGATGTTGAACATTTTTTTCATATTTCCTTAGTTACTTTTCTCATTACTGAGACAAAATACCTGATACTTAAAGGAGTAAAGGTTTATTTGTCTCACAGTTTGTAGAGGTTTCAGTACATAGTTGGCTGGCTCCAAGGCATAGTGGCATGGCAGATGGGCATCAAGAGGAGATACAGTTCATGGCAGGCAGAAGGCAGCAAGCAGTGAAATAGCAAGTGACAACCATCAAACGACAACACTGTTTCTCTCTTTTATATCCTATCCAGGCTACCCACCCTTAGGGTGAGTAGCACTCACTCCCAGGGTGGGGCAGCCTTAATCCTAGCATTGCACCTTGAATCAACCCAAACATCACAACCTTGATCCTAGTAGCACACAGTCTAGATCCAGCTACCTCTAAAAAGCCTCACCTAAGACTTCATGAGGCTTTGGGGGGACATCTAGAAACCATAACACAAATATTTATTTGCTGTTTGTACTTCTTCATCTGAGAAATATCTATTCATTTCAGATGCCCATTTTTGGACTGGGCCTTTAAATTTGGAGAGTCTGATTTTTTTAGTTCTTTATATATTCTAGATATTAGTCCTTTGTTTGAGGAGTAACTGGTAAAATTTTTCCCATTTTGTGAGTTGTCTCTTCACTCTGTTGGAGATTTCTTTTGCTGTACAAATCTTTTAAATTTGATGTAATCCCATTTGTAGATTCTCTGTAATATTTCCTATGCAATTAGGGCTTTATTCATAAAATCTTGGCCTACCCCTATATCTTGTAGAGTTTTACCTATTCTGTCTTCTGGCAGATTTAGCGCTTCTGTTTTCATATTTAGATCTTTGACCCATTTCAATTTTAGTTTAGTGCATGGTGAGAGATATGGGTCTAGGTTCAATTTTCAGGCATGTGGAAAGCCAGTTTTCCCAGCACTATTTATTGCAGAGGCTACCTTTCTTCTAGTGAAGGTGTTTGTCCCCTTTATCAAAGATAAGGTAGCTGAGTGTGCTTAGAGTTGTTTCTGCATATTCTATTCTGTTCCATTGATCCTTGGGTCTGTTTTTCTTTTGCCAATACCTTGCTGTTTTTATCACAGTAACTTTGTAATATGACTTTAAATCAGGGATTGTGATGCCTCCTGCCTTGGCCTTATTGCCCAGAATTGCTTTTGCTATTCTAGGTTTCTTCTGGTTCCAAATGAAATTTAGGATTGTTTTCTCTAGTTCTGTGAGGTATGCTATTGGTATGTTGATTGATATTGCATTGAATCTGTATGAGAATTTTGGAGGATGGCCATTTTCACTATATTGGTTCTGCCTCCAAGAACATGGGATAGCTTTCCATTTTCTGATATCCTCTTTGATCTCCTTTTTCAGAGTACTGTGGCTTTCCATGTATAAGTCTTTCACTTTGTATGTTATCTTAATTCCTATGTATTTCATTTATATTGATGCTATTATTATTATTATTATTATTGGTACCAAGGATCGAACTCAGGACCTCTCGCTTGTGATCAAGGAGCGGTGCCACTGAGCTAAATACCTGGCCCATATTGATGCTATTACAAAAGGTGTTGTTTTCCTAATTTCTCTATCAGTGAGTTTGTTATTTGTGTACATGAATGTTATTGATTTTTGATTGTGTATCCCAATATGCTGCCAAATTTGTTTATTAATTCTAGTCTTTTGGTAGAATTTTTTGGGTCTTCTATGTAGAGTAACATGCCATCAGCAAATAATGATAATTTAACTTCTTCTTTTCCTATTCTTATTCCTTTTATTACTTTCTCTTGTCTAATTGCTCTGGCCAATATTTCCAGAACTATATTGAACAGAAGTGGTGATAATGAGCATATTTGTCTTGTTCCTGATTTTAGAGTAAAAGCTTTCAGTTTTTGACCATTTATTTTGATGTTGGCAGTTAATTTGTCATAGATTGCTTTTATCAGATTGAGATAAAGACCTTCTATTCCAACTTTCTCTATGGTTTTTATCATGAATGGGTGATAGAGTTGTCAAATGCTTTTTCTTTGTCCATTGACATGATCATGTCATTTTTGTCCTTTGTTCTCTTAATGTGGTATATGACATTTATTGATTTGCATATGTTGAACCATTCCTGCATCCCTGGGATGAATCCTACTTGATTATGGTGTATAATCTTCTTGATTTGCTGCATTCTGTTTGCCAATATCATATTGAGGATTTTTATGTCTATGTTCATTGGGAGATTGACATATAGTTCTCTTTTTTTGGTTGGATTCTTTTCTGGTTTTGGTATCTGGGTAATGCTTGCTTCCAGAAATGAGTTTGGAAGTATTGCTTCCCTTTCAATTTCATTAAAGAGTTTGAGGAATAGTGGCATTAGATTTTCTCTAAATTTCTTATAGAATTCACTAGTGAATCCATCAGGACCTGGGCTTTTCTTTGTTGGTAGTTCTTTAATTCTTCAATTTCATTGACTGGGTTATTTAGAATTTTTTATTCTTCTTGATTCAGCTTTAGTAATTTATATGTATCTAGTAATCTATCTATTTCTTGGGAGTTTTCTATCTTATTTGAGTCCAGGTTCTCAAAGCAGGTCTTGATGATCTGCTGGATTTCTGCAGGATCCACTGTGATTTCACCCTTTGCATTCCTAATTGCAAGAATTTGAGTCTTTTCTTTCTTTCTTTTTTTTTTTTTTAATAAGTTTGGGTAATGGCTTGTCAATTTTACTTAATCTTTCAAAGAACCAACTCTTTGATTCATTGATTATTTGTATTTTGGGTTTTTTTGTCTCAATTGCACTAATTTCTGTTGTGATTTTTATAATTTCCTCCCTTATATGCGCTTTGGGTTTAACTTGCTCCTCTTTCTAGAAGCTTGAGGTTCAACATTAGGTTATTCATTTGAGCTCACTCTGTTTTTCTGATATGGGAATTCATCACTATAAATTTCTCTCATAGGACTGTTTTCATTGCTTCCTATAAGTTCCAGTATGTCATATTGGCATTATCATTTAATTGTACAAACTGTCTAATTTCTTAATTTCATCTGTGATCCATTGGTTGTTCAGGATGATGTTATTTAGTTTCCATGTGTTTATGTAGTTTTTGTGGTTTCTTTTGCCATTGATTTCCAATTTCATTGCACTATGATCCGATTATATGCATGGAATAATTTCAATTTCTTTCATTTACTTAAGCATGTTCTATGAGCTGGTGTGTGGTGTATTTTAAAGAAAGTTCTTTGTGCTGCTGAGAAGAATGTTTATTCTGTTGTTATGGGGTGGAACACTCTGTAGATACCTACTAAGTACCTTTATTCAAAGCTTTCATTCAGCTCTGATACTTGAGTTTTTTGTCTAGTTGATCTATTTGTGACAGTGGGGCATTAAAATATCCCGTTACAGTTGTATTAGTACTTGTCTGATTTTTCATATTCATTAATTTTTGCTTCATATAGCTGGGTGCACTGGTATTTGATGTATATACATTTGTGATTATTATATCTTCCTCTTGGATTGTTCCCTTAACAAATGTGTAGTGACCTTCTTTGCCTCTTCTGGTCAGTCTTGGGTTGAAATTCACTTTGTCTGCATATACAATAGCTACTCCTGCTTTTTCTGGGTTCCTGTCTCACGGAGTAGTTTTCCATCCTCTAACTTTAAGTCTATGAATTTTTTTTTCAGTTAAATGTATTTCTTGTATGCAGCATATTGTTGGATTTTATTTCTTGATCCATCCTGCCAGTCTGTTTCTTTTGATTGGTGAATTGAGACCATTTACACTGATGGTTATAACTGATATGTATTGACTTATCCTTGTCATATTCTTTTCCTGTTGTTGAATCCCTTTATTTCCCTTCTGTTTAATTGCTTGCCTTGCCTGGTGGATTCATTTTATTGGGACTCATGGAAATATTGTCTTTATTGTCTTTTTCTAGAATATTCTTCAGAACTTTTTGGAATGCTGCTTTTGTGGTAATGAATTTCTTCAGGTGTTCTTTATAATGGAAGTATCCCATTTCTCCACCAATTTTGAAAGATAATTTTGCAGGATACATCAATCTGGGTTGGATGGAAGTTGTCTTCTTTTAAGACATGAAATGCTTCACTCCAAGCTCCAGATTCATGCTGGATGACCCCAACAAGCCTGCAGTGGGATTAGGGTGGGGTGCTGATTTTGGTGCTTTCAATTCCACAGAAGTTCAGGTTGATCTTGGCCTCTGGTTGTGGAGTTGGGGCCTGAGTTGCTCAGCCTACCTTACTCTAGGTGGCTCTTGCAAGCTTGAGCACAGCTTCCTGACCTTGGATGTCTCCTGCAGTTGTCCTTCACCCTCACCCAGTCACTGTGTGATTTCAACACTGGAAGCCCTAGATGGCTGCTTCAAGTCACAGGTTCAGTTGGCCTCTCCCTAAAATTGCATCTGGCCAAATATCCTCTCCAGGGACACAGCAGTCTCTTGGACTGGAGTTACTCACTAGCTGTTGTAGCACACAACATCCAATGCTCTGTTACACTAGTGCATTTCTCCCTGCAGGCACTTGGAGTCACCCACACTTAATGTGTCTCTGTAGATTTGATCCTCCTCTCTCACACTGTGAACTGCAAGCTGGAGAGAAAGTAGTTTGGCCCCTCCTTTTTCTGCATTGTGGTCTGTCTCTTTCTTTATGGGTTCCTATTTTCCCTTCAGATCCTTCCTGGGTCCTGAGGATCCACCTCTGTCCTTTTCTTCTCCAAGTTGTTGTTTTCCAGTGCCTAGATTCCAAATCTTGGACAGGTTGATTTGTTGCTGCTTACCACTCAGCCATCTTCCTGAAAGTTCTTTTCTAAATATTTTTGATCTGCATTTGGCTGAATCCGCAGATTTGGAACCCACAGAGAGGGCTGACTGTACTTTCAAAGTAGTTGTCAAGAATGCCTCTCTGCATGATATGCACTTCCTTTCCCTTCTCTAGGGCTGAAGGGACTGAGAGGCTTCCTTGGAGGCAGATATAGACAGGAATCCCAGACAAGATGAGCCCCTGCCCCATCTTAGTGACGGCGATATTCGGTTCCTTGCTCTGAGCTCTATAGCAAGGTAGGAACTGAGAGTAATCCCACTTTATAGATCGGAAGACTGAGCCACAGATAGGTGAAGAAACTTGCCTGAGGCCCTTCAGTTACTAGGCAACAGAACCAAGACAAGAAGCCAGACAGTGTGGTTCCAGAGCTCACATGCTTGCTCCTGTACCTTTCCACCCCATACTGCTGGCACCCAACACACCATGGTACAGGTACACCAACAAAGAAGGAATATGCCCCTACCACGTGCCAGGCAAAGACCTTGCCTTAGTGGACTTAGAGTCTAGTTTGGGAAGATAAACAAGAAACAAATGAATAAATAAACAGTGTATTAAGTTGTAAGAAGTGCTTTGAAGAAAAATAGAGCAGGATAGTGTGATGAGAGTGGTGAGGTTCTATTATATTTATAATTTAATTGCATATAATTATAGTTTTTATTGTATATATTTGTGGGGTAGAATATGATGTTTTTATTGGGTTGATATTTTTAACAGAATAGTCAATAGCACAAATCATGAAGATTGATTTAATGAAGTTGAATATTTTACCTATTTCTTTATTTTTATTTTCCTTCCCTCCCCCCTTTCTTTTTTCTTCAGACAGGGCATCTCTAAATTTGCCCAAGCTGGCCTTGAATTTGTGATTCTTTTGTCTTAGCCTCCAGAGTGCTGGGATTACAGGCATGCATCACCACACCTGGCTATTAATTTTTTTCTTATTTTTGCTGCAAAGTTGTTATTTCACTGTATAAAAATAGAACCAGCAAATATAGCATATGGCAAAATTGCGATAGTACTGTTCTGGGGTTGGGGCTGCAGAACACTAGCCTAACATGTGCATCGCCCTAGGTTTGATCCACAGCACCACACAAAAAAAGAGATAATATTGTTCTTTCCACTGTACAACTAACAAAAACTTTTTTTGCATTCCAACTTATTTCCAATGAATATATCTTAAGTATTTTAACCCAAATCCACACGGTGGTAAATAAGTTATAATATTATATATATAGTACATATGATGACAATATTATCCTTGAATCACAAAATTATCACGGATAATTTAATGGACTATTGTGAAAACAAAGTATACTGTGTTCATCCTCAATCATGAACAAGTTAAGGGATGTTTCCTTCCAGTAGCAGTGTCCAGAATAGTGTCTTTCCCCATTCAGTATTGCTCAAAGTTGCTGGGTTTTTCTTTTCTCTCTCACGCTTCCTTTTCTTTTCTTTCTTTCTTTCTTTCTTTCTTTCTTTCTTTCTTTCTTTCTTTCTTTCTTTCTTTCTTTCTTTCTTTCTTTCTTTCTGAGATGGGGTATCACTATGTTGCCCAGGCTGGCCTCAAATTTGTAGGCTTAAATATTCCTCTTCCCTTAGGCTCCAAAACCCTGAGACTACAGGTATGTTCCACCTTAAAGCTCTTAAGTCACTATTTTAAACTGTGGGGTTTTGTTTTATTTTGTTTTGTTTTTGTGCTGGGAATCAAACCCAAGAACTCCTACATGCTATGCAAGCTGCACCCCAGCCCCATTTTAAATATTTTATTTGCCATTAATTTAAGACAACTATGCTAGATTAAGTTATTTAACAGTAGTTTATTTAGGGGTTCCTTTTTCACTCTTCAGTAGGTCATAGGTATTCCTCACTCATTAGTTTATCTAGTTCTGAAGGCTAGTGTATCTTGATCAGCCAACTAACTTCATGACAAAGTTTGTTAACAAGCCCTGAATTTTCCACAAGGCTTCATTAATTTCAGTTACTTCTGTTGATCAGGAAAATCAAGTTTGCTGACATTTTCCAAAGTGCCAAACTCATCTTTCTTTCTCAATTCTGTTCCAAGTTCAGGGAGACTACAGCAAACAGTTCCCAAAGTTCCTTATGCAAACTCGTTGATTTCCACTGCTCACATACTATTTTCTCCTGTTACCTATTCATGTTGCTACGTGAATTTATACATTGATGCAGAGGGCGTCCCTTGTGCAGTGACTGGATGGCACTATCCTCATGGAAGAATGTATTATTAAAATTGAAAGTGACTTCTCTAATTTCTTAGGCAAAAAATCAGATTGGAAGCCAAACAGCTATTTGGCTTTTGCAGACCCTCAATAGTGATGCCATTTCAGGAAAGGGGAGAGCTAGAGTCATTCCAAACTGTAGTTACATTTGTGTGTATATTTACTGCTTGTGCTTATGGTCTCTGTACTTGGTTTTTACTCTCTAAGCCTTGAAGAATTCATAATTTACGTAGAGCAGAGCTTAATATGCATGGGTAGAAATATAGGCCTATATTGCTGTTTCTCATTTCCTAATCATATTTTCTCCTCTCCTTATATAACTGATACCCCTTCTTTTTCAATTCAGTCACTGTTTTTTTAACTTAGGTGGACGAAAATGATTTGTTAACAATAAACATGGATATTATATTTTGATGAGCTACACCAGGTACTAACTATATGGTAGGATTTTGGCTTTGAATCTTAGAGAGGCCCTCCTGGGTAAAGAAGGGCAAGGGAAAGGCTAGGGGCATGTTTATGTATATCTATCTTTATGCTTGTATGACTGTCTTGATTCCTGTGTCTTTGTATAAGTTTTGAAATTAGGATGTGTGATAGGCAGAAAAAGGCCTCAACCCCCATATCTTCTACCTTCCCCAGCCATGCCAATGGCTGGCTGTCTCATAGGAGTGGCTGTGCAGCCGTTTCTCTTGTGGGGAATAGGGCCACAGTGGAGCAGGGTAGTGAAGAGTGTAGTGTGGGCCTGGGAACCCAGAAGCCTAGTGTTGACTTTTTCCTGGCTCTAGGATTGTGAAAGGCAGCATCAGGTTCTTGGCACTGCCAGCTGCACTCCCTTGAGGATAGATGTGTCCATGTTCTGGCCAAAGACGTGAAGACAGAAGTGGCAGAGGTCACATGTGGACCTAAGCATTTCACTGAAGTTTCTTGACTATTGACTTTTCTCTTCCATAGTTTCAGTGAACTAGAAGCCCATTTTGAGATAGTGGCATCACAGTCATAGCATGGTAGCTGCTCTCCCAGTCGGGTCCTAGAACTCTGCTGCTTAAGCATGGTGAATTTACAATGTAAGTGACAGCAAACTCTTTTTTAAATCAAATCTTTATTTTTATTCTAATATAAGACAAGTAGATATTAATAAAGAAAATATAAAAAGCAATCCTTACTTTTACCATAAAAAGTTTCACAACAAAATAATAAGAAAATAACAATAGTTAATATACCATGTGTTAGTTATTTTTCTCTTGTTGCTGAGACAAAATATCTGACACCCGAAGTTAAAGGAGAAAGGTTTTATTTAGCTCAGTTTGTGAGGTTTCAGTCCATAACTGGCTGGCTCCAAGGCAGAGTGGCACATGGCAGAGGGGTGTCACAGAGGAGAAACAGTTCATGGTGCCCCCCAAAACCAACAAGGGCCTTAAAAGTGTCTTTCTCCCCTTTTCAATCTCATCCAGACTACTGGGATTAGGGCAGTGCAAACCAATCACTCTTGTAGTGGTTTAGTAATCACACATCCTTAATCCTAGCATTGCACACTCTAGATTCACCCACCTTCGACCACATGAGGCTTTGGGGGGACATCTAGTCCCAAATCATAACACCATGTGTCATGATCTTAATAGAATGGCCATGATGTTATTCAGAATACAAGTCATAGGTAAAAAAAAAAGATTCTTTTAAACTCCCTGAGATTTGGGTGATGTTGGCAGCTGCAGCATAACCTGGGCTATCTTCAAACTGGAATCTTGGGCAAGTTACTTCACCCCTCTGCGACCTGGTTCCCTACCTATATAATGTGGGTCATAAGAGTACCCATTTCCTGTGACTACAAAGATTTTTAAAAATTTATTTATTTTGATTAGTGCATGTTTGTGATGCATAATGAATGCATTCATCATGGGGAGTTGGTACATATGTGACATACATATGTGACATCTTGATCCTTTTTACTACCCCTTTCCCTCTCCTCTCCCTCCATCTCTAGATCCCTGTCTCATATGCAAAAGATCTACCTCACTGCTTCCAATCATCCGTCTTTTATTTTGCTCTTTAAATTATTTATACTTTGGGTTTCTCATATTAGGGTAACCATGTGATATTTAACCTGTGTCTGATTTATTTTACTTAGCATTATGATTTCAAGGAGCATCCAGCTACAATTATTAAATGGGTCAATACAGAAGGGGCTTGGAATTGTTTGGGGTATATAATGCAGCATTCAGTCAATGTTGCATTGATTACTAGTGTCTCCTCCCTACCTGGAAAAATCTCAAGATTTATTAGATTAAGCAGAGAGATAGACCAGCACAAACGTTTAGGCAAGAGGGAGATGTTAGTCTTCTGGTCCCACCTTTGTGGATGGCTCTTTTGTGCAGCATCCTTGCCTCTGGCTCTTCAGGCAGTCCCTGAACTTGTTCCAAAGGTGGGGCTGCACCCTGGTCACAGGTACCTTCCCTTTTCCCTCCTGCAGTGCATCTACAGTAGGGGTGGAGCTCAAACCTAAGCTGCCCAGCTCCTTGTCAGATGTGCATCTGCTGACATGGACATTGTGCAGGACATCACTTTCTTTTATTTTTTATTTTTTTGTGTGTGGGGTTTTTTTTTTTTTGAGACAGGGTTTTGCTATGTAGTTCAGGCTGTCCTCGAACTCACTATGTAGCCCATGCTGGCCTCAAACTCATGATAATCCTCCCACCTCAGCCTCGCAGGTGCTGGGATTACAGGTGTGTGCCACCATGCCAGCTATGGGACACAAGTTTCTGCTGTCACTGATATAGTAATTGGACGAGGGAGCTGGATGAGCTTTGTCTCAAGCTGCGTGGAAATTATGTCAGCCTCTACCTTGTACCTTGTCTTCCGTCCCATGCTCCTTGAAAGAGACTTCCCTGAGCATGCCACCTGGGCTTGGAACCCTCAGACCATCTCCCTCTGCCACTCCACTTCCTTTCCTTCTCTCAAGATCTTTCTGAAAGTGGCTCCCTGCCATCTTCCTCCACCGGGCCACTGTATGGATTCTTCTCAGACTCCTGAAAACTGGATCCTTGCCTTTCCACCATTCGCATTCACGCCCCCAGTGCTCCTGGTTTCCCCAGCCACCCCCAACAACAGGCAGGGTTGTAGCAGAAACTGCAGGCAAAGCCAGTTCACTTGGATCAAATGTTAGCAGATGGATGTGATTTGGGGACTCCTGTGGTCACCTGAATGAGGTGCCATCTGAGAGATGGAGAGGCTCCATCCCAAATGTCACTTCCACCTGCCACTCACAGGGTCTGCACTGCCATCATTTGGGATAAAGTATCGCCTTGTGCTAAACTGGGGAGAATACAGAAAGGCTATTGTTTCTGGCTGTGCAGATGCACAGCCTGGTCTGAGGAATTCCTCAGTGGAATCATCTGGGATACATGTTGAAAATACAGATTTCTAGGGGGCGCTTCAGAGCTGTTTTCTGCTATATTGGCAGAAGGGATGCTGGGGGACAGGACATCCCTTACCTATAAAAGTGCAAGTTCTTAGTCCCCCACCCTTCTGCTCAAGGGTGGGGCCATGCAGGTCTTATCTGTAACCACTTCCCTGACAAAACTGCGGAGGTCTGATGTCAGAGACTATGTCCCCCTAAACCTCTACATTTAAGTAAAAACAGAGTGGGGTTCCACTAGATTCAGGAAGGCAGTTACAGCGTTTGAAGGACACCATGTCCCATCTCAAAGGACAAGGGCTAATAGAAGATATGGTGGAAACTATAACAAAAGGAGTCCATGGTAGAGCTAGGACTGCTGTTTAGACAGAGGAAGAGTTCCTGACAACAGAATTTCCTCTTATTTGCTCAGCAACTTGTGGTTGATATAACACTTTCATGTTCACACTCTTCTTTAAGCTTCCCACACAACACTGTGAAGTAGAACTAATTACTTCTGTTTAACAGAATTGGAAACTGGTGAACAGAGAGGTTAAGTAGCTTGCCTGAGATGACACAGCTACTTAGTGGAGAAGAGCTTTGACTCCAAATTTACTATCCCTGTGATAATTACGTGTGATTCGGTGTCTGTTGGGTGAACTCTAGCACAGATTTTATGCCTGAAAGAGGGCATCAAGCAGGTTGAAGGCCCCAGAAGTTCTCCCACTCCAATGTGATACCATCCCCTCCCTAGGGAGGGACTGTAGAGAATGGGCCTTCTGGGTAATTAACCTTTATTGCTCTCTATCAGGCTCCCAGTTATCAGCAGCAACTGTTTGAACAAGTGTGTCCTTCCCTGAAGATCTCTGTGCTGGCTGATAAGGGAGCCACGTCTCAGCTCCAATGTAGACAGCACCTATTTCCAGTCTCCTCCCCTGGGCTGGTCTCAAAGGCTTTTGGGAAAGGTGGAAACCACTTGCAAGGTGATATTTGATTCTGTAAGAATGTAAAGGGGACAGAGGTCAGCCCACACAACCTTGATTGTGAAGCATGAAAGCCAGAATCAACTTCACAGTGAAGCAGTTGAGGAGATTTTGTAGCTTCCTGTATGTATTTGGATCAAGTGGCCACCCTCTCTGTTTGCTTAGTATCTCAAGCACCCCTTTTTGTGTTACAAAGAACTCAGTGTATATACTTGAGGTCAACCTGGGAAATGGGAAAACCATATTCTTCTTCCCTCTCAGCAATTAACTCTCGTGTGACCTTGGCAACTCACTTCAGCTCTCTGGACTTCACATTCTAAGGACCATCTACTCAATGGCTCATTAAGCCTCTGATCAAGTGGTGCTATGCCAAGAGTTAATGTGCCATCTTAAATTTAAAATTTACTATGGGGAAGGGCTGGGGATGTAGCTCAGTGGTGCAGCGCCTGCCTGGCAGGTTTGAGGCCCAGATTTCAATTCCTGGTACAAAAAATAAAATTTACTATGGGGAAGAAATTTTCTGACAGGAAAGAATAATCTATTATTTGAAAATACAGATGGTCCTTGACTTAATGATGGTATGGCCTTGATGGTTTGATTTATGATGATACAAAAGCATATACCCTTACAACCATTCTGATTTTTCACTTTCAGTACAGAATTCAATGAGTTACATGGACTATTCAATATTATTAATTAGGCTTTATTTAGATGATTTTGCCCAACTGTAGGCTAACATAAGCATTCTGTGCATATTTAAGGTAATGCTACTAAATCTTCCCAGGGGTCCTTTCCAAACTCTTGTCCTGAACAAAGAATTGAACAGAAAACAAAGTAGTGAGGTCTTTTACATTTATTAAAGGTAAAAGTAGGGAGAAGAGAAATCCTCTAAAAAGAAGTACTCTGCAGAGTGAGTATGAGAGAACAAAGTATGCCCTGCACACAGAGCTGGCCACTGCAAAAGAAGACCGCAGTGGCCACAAGGCCAATGGCCACCATCTTTTATATCTCCATTCTGACACCAGATCTAGGCTGTCCTATCAAAATTCTGCTTGCATTCTCTGATTAGTAGCAGGTGCAGGACTCAGAAGCTGTTCCATGCATGTGTCTTAAGTCTCCATGATTGACAAGTCATACCTGCTCACACAGCTGGATTGGAGTGCTCTAATCTCCTGCCTTAGTAGGGTAGGCTAAGCTATGATGTTTGGTAAGTTATATGTATGAAGTGCATTTTCAACTTGCGATATTTTCCCTTATGATGGGTTTATGAGAACATAACCCCATTGTAAGTCAAGGAGCATCTGTACACAGTTGTACTAAGATGTACTTAGGGATCTTCAGTTGTGATGGACCAGAGAATAGTATTAATAGGAAGGATGTGGGCAGACAAACTGATGGGCTCAGAGAAAAAAGGGAAGAGATCTGGTAAGCATGATGGGGGGTGGGGGGAGGAAGAGGAAAAGTGGGAAGGATCTAAAGATGGACAAGACTGGCTACTTGAGGGACACATTAGCACTCAAGAATTCCCCTGCCTGCTGGACATCTCTCCTTGGATGTCTCACTAGCACCTCAAAGCCACTGTGGCCTCATCTTAATTTAGTCTCTCTCTTTTTCTGACCCAGCTCCTCCAGCTGATCAGTTCACAAGTGCAGCGATTTTTCTCTTGTCCCTTTGGAGTTTGACCCCTCCTCCATATCCACACTGCCCCTATCAGGCCATCGTCATCTTTTGCCTCTAACCTGGAATACTGCAGTGCCTCCTAACTAGTTTCTCTGAACTTTCTTTGCCCCATTGATCCATGCTGCACACCACCAAAATGCCCTTTGGCATTTTGTTTTTCTGATAGCATCCAAATGCTTCCTTATGAGTCTACAGACCCTGCATGGTCTGATTTGTAGCTTCTGCCCCTTCCTTATCTCCTGCCATTACCTGTGCAGGTGGCAAAATTCCTGTCTCACAAACCAATCCTGCTTTGCTCTAGTTACCTTTCCATCACTGAGACAAAATACATGACATACACAATTTATCTATTTCTATTCTAGAGTCTCTAATCATGTCTTTCATTCTGCTCACCATCTCTGTAGTTATCTGGGAAATTATTTCTGTTTTGAATTTTTCTAGAGCCTCATTCATCTATTTTGTTACTTCCAATGCTATCAGTTCAGGGTGTCCAGGTGGTTGATTACCAGATCTTTCTACTTCGTTGCCCCCAGGATTTGCCTGTGGTCAGCTGGAAGTCTGGGTTTGCACCTTGTTTTAGGTGCCTTCTCATTTCTGTTTTTATTGTTGGTGCTGTTTTGGGGTTAATTCCTGGGCTAATGCTTCATTATTGCTTATTGTAAGTATCCTTATTGCTTGTATGTAGAACCCTTATGGAATGATTGCTTCTCAGAGGTGTCTTCCAGGTACAGCTGGTCTTTAGGCTTTGAGTCTCTAATGACTCTTAGGCAATCTCGTTTTCAGTATACCAGGGAGGACAACTGATTAGATAAATCACAACACCTTAGCCCAATTGACAAAATCAGCATCAACAATAGCATCAAACACAGCTTAGAAAATGACAATGTGGGCAGCAGTGTTCAGATCTAAGTCATTAGTCTCAGCAAGCCAGCTGTAGTCCACTGAGATTCAGGCTGATTTCTGGCTCCAAGGCCCAAGTTGAGCTCCCTGACCTCCTGCAGGATTGAACTCTGCAAGGTTCTACTTCAGGTTCCAGCTGTCCTTCTTCCGAAGTGAGTCTGGGTTTCTATGGGTGGTGCTGATCCCACCAACTTACCAATCACGGTGGTCTAGTGTGCCTTTATTGCAGAGATTTTCTTCACTTTCCCAGTGGGCTTCAGTTTTCATTGAGGAGCCTCAGAGAGGCCCTCTGTCTGTTGTTCACTTCAGCTCTATCTTCTGGGGCTCATAACCATGGCCTTTATGCCCCCTCCCCATCCCCATGCCTCTGCAGTGCAGATTCAGATACTGCGAGGCCCACGAGGTGAGCTCTGGGGACGCTGGCATCCATAAGATGGTGGTTCCAGGCATGGAGCTGGCATCCAAGAGATGGTGATTCTGGGCATGGGGCTTGACATACACAATTTAAAGGAAGAGAAGTTTATTTTGACTCGTGGTCTCAGAGGTAATCTAAGGTCAACTGGCCCCAAGGCAGAAATGGCATAGTGGAAGGGTCCACAAAGGAAAGCTGCTCACCCAATGGCAGCCAGGTAGCAGAGAGAGAGAAGAGATGGGCCAGGAATACACCTTTCCAGGTCATGCCTTCGGTGACCCTCCCCTTTCAAACAGCAACCCCCAACATCATATTCAGCTATGAATCCATCAGTGGATGAATCCACTGAATAGTGTGGCATCCCTATGATCCAATAACCTCCAAAAGCCCCACCTCTGAATACATGAGATTTTGGGGGAACATTTCAGGTCTAAACCAGACTTTGGCACATGCTGCTTCCTCTATGTGAAATGTCTTCTCTCCTCTACTTTATCATTGCCAAAGTCTTTGCCATCCTTTGAGCCTTAGCCCATACAATCTCTCCTGAAGAAGCCAGTCTGGGTTGAGGCTCAATCTTCTGTTGGTTCCCACGGCCACTGTGTTTTCCTTTGTTGCATTGCCTAGTATTGATTTGATTACATTCTAGACTCCCTCACTGGATTGGAAGCACCTTGAAGACAAGAACCAAGCACTTTTGTTCATCATTAAATGGAAATGGTACATATGTGATCAAGCCAGAGCAGCCCCAGAAGGCACAAGTAAGATACATGAAGAAGTTGCCTAAATGCCCATGGCTTGTACTCCTAGTATATTGCCTTATGTCTCCCAGTATGCACCTATGGCCTCGTGGGGTGTATCATATGATCAGCTGTCAAAGGAAGAGAAAGCTAGGCCCAGGTTTATGGAAGGTTTTGTACCTTGTGCAGGCACCACCCACAAGTGGAGAACTCCAGTATTACAGCCCCTTTCCAGGACATTCCTGAAGGACTCTGGTGAAGGGAAATCTTCACAGTGGGCAGAACTTTGGGCAGTGTACCTAGTAGTATATTTTGCTAGGAAGGAAAAATGGCTAGACATGCAACTGTATACTGATTCATGGGCTGTAGCCAAAGGTCTGGATGGATGGTCAGGAACTTAGAAGGAGCATGACTGGAAAACTGGTGACAAAGATATTTGCAGAAGAGTATATGGATAGACCTCTCCATATGGGCAAGGGATATAAAAATATTTATATCGCTTGTAAATGCTCACCAAAAAGTGACCTCAGCAGAAGAGAACTTTAACAATGATGTGGATAGGATAACCTGTTCTGTAGATAACAGTCAACCTCTTTCTTCAGCCACCCCTGTCATTTCCCAATTGGCTCATGAACAGGGTGCCATGGTGGCAGGAATGGAGGCTATGCATGGGCTCAGCAACATAGACTCCCACTCGGCAAGACTGATCTGGCTAGAGCTATTGCTGAATGCCCAATATAAAAGCAGCAGAGAACAGCACTGAGTCCCTGATATGGCACCATTCCCCAGGGTGATCAGCCTGTGACTTGGTGGCAGGTTGATTATATTGGACTGCTTCCATCATGGAAAGTACTGCACTTTGTCCTTACCAGCATAGACACTTATTCTGGATGTGGGTTTGCCTTCCCTTCTTGTAATGCTTCTGCCAAAACTACTCACAGAATGCCTTATCCATCATCATGGAATTCCACATAGCATTGCCTCTGACCAAGGAAAATACTTTATGGCCAAAGAAGTGAGGCAATGGGCTCATGATCATTATCATGTTCCTCATCATCTAGAAGCAGCTGGATTTATAGAAAGATGGAATAGTCTTTTGAAGACATAGTTACCTTGCCAGCTAGGTAGCAGTAGCTTGCAGGGCTGAGGCAAGGTTCTTCAAAAGGCTGTATATGCCTTGAATCAACATCCATTATATGGTACTGTGTCTCCCATAGCTAGAATTCCCAAGTCCAAGAATCAAGGGGTAAAAGTGGGAATGGTACAACTCACCTTTACCCCCAGTCATCTACTAGCAGAATTTTTGCTTCCTATTCCCACAACCTTGTGCTCTGCTAGCTTAGAAGTCTTAGTTCCAAAGGGGAAGGCTTGTACCAGGAAGCACAACATTAATACCATTAAACTTGAAGCTAAGATTCCTCCCTGGTCATTTTGGTTTCCTCATGCCTCTGAGGAAACAAGCTAAAAAAGGGAGTCACAGGGTTGACAGGGATGACTGAACCAGACTATCAAGGGGAAATTGGACTATTACTCCACAATGGAGAATAGGAAGAATATACTTAGAGTGCAGGATATCCCTTAGGGTGCCTCCTAGTGTTACCATTCCATTATTAAAGTTAGTGAGAAACTACAATAACCCAATCAAGGCAGCATGACAAATGATCCAGAACCTTCAGGAATGAGGGTATTGTTCACCCCACTCCTGATACCAAAATCTGTATCAGTCAGTGCTTACTAGAGAAACAGATCTAATGCAAGATATACAAATATATAAGAATTTACAAGATTGGCTTTCATTGGCTTCTTGCAGAGTCAGGTTTAGAAAAGTGAAAAAGAGCTGTCTGTGTGCTGGAGATCCAAAGGATCCAGCCAAAGGGCTGGAGCTCACTATAGTGTCCCATGTGAGTCCATATGAGTAGGTCTAAGGGTCTGTGATGAAAGGCTAAAGAGTCTGTGCTGGAGGCTGAAGAGTCTGTGCTTGAAGGCTGAAAAATCTGTGCTAGAAGCCAAGAGATGACATCCAAACTAAAGGTGGAGACTGGAGCTCCTCCAAAGAAGCAGAGGCAAGCCTTCCTTCTTTGTTTCCCTTTCATTCCATTCAGGCTACAAACCTGTTGGTTACTGTCATTCACATCCAGGGTGGATCTTCTGTCTCAGTAAATCCCTTCAGCCACACCCAGAACAATAGTGATGCAATTCAGTTAGTTGTCTCTTATTCAAGTTGACACAATCAGTTAACTATCACAATAGCATCTTGTAGATGCTTAATAACTGCATGTTGAATGAACATTCTGGGAACAGCCTGGAATCTTGTGCACAATAGGCCAACATTTATCAAGTTGAATATCAAAAAAGAGGTGGTAGATGGAGATGTCAAGAGTTTAAGGCAATGGAATACAGTTTCAGGTGGAACCTGAAGTTTCTACTGGAAACATGAGCTGAGAGACAGAAAGCCTGCCTGGCATGCAGGGATGGATGGAACTGAGCTTGCTTGGCATGGCTTGGAAATCTTAGAAAAAATGACACCAGCATTCATGCTTCAAATGGACCTGGTGGCTCTGTAGCCACACCGTACATTCACTCATCCGGCACTATGCATTATGTTGGGCTAGCAGTGTGCTGAAGCATGCAATCCTCCTCTGCAGGCCAGATGGCTGGCAGTGGGAGATCTGGACTATGAGACTCCATCCACTCCACAGCATTCATTGAGCACCTGGTATGTGCCAAGTGCTGTTCTGGACATTAAGGAACAGCAGTGCATATGAGAGATGAAAATGTACACAAATCCCTTCTTTCGTGGAGCTCACATTCTAGTGGAGGGAGACAATGAAAAAAGTAAACTTTATAGAATATTAAATGTTAGGTAGTTATAATTGGGTGTGGTGCATACGCCTTTGTTCCCAGCTACTTGAGAGGCTAAGGCTGGAGGATCATGAGTTTTAGACCAGCCTGGGCAATTTAACAAGAATAATAATATTATTATAAATAACCTCAAAATAATTAACCTCAAAACAAGATTAAAGTTAATTAAAAGGGGAAATGGTATTGGTCTTAGTGGTAGACTACTTCCCTAGTATGTGTGAGGCCCAAGGTTCAATCTCCAGCACAAAAACAAAAAGAGAGAAAGATTAAGTAGTAAAGAGAGCCAAGAAACCACTAAGCACATTTGTGAGCTAATGAAGTGAGAGATCAGGGAAAACTTTGCTGGGAAAGTGATAGGGAAACCCAGGCTCATGGGAGGCAGGAGGCAGCCCCTGGTAGGACAAGACTGATTCTGGAGTTTCATCTCTGCCGCAGGCCTTCTCCCATCCCTCACTCCACCTCCACCCTTGAGCCACCCTTGAGCTTGATAACTGCTTCTTGGGGGCTCCTGTGTTATGCCTCATCCTACTGTTAGGTAGCTGAGTCTGGTATTTATTCCTGGTCATGACTAACAAGCCTGACCAATCACAGCAGATTGTATCTGCTCTCTCAGATTCTCAAATTTATCAGCATGGTGGCAATGAGGCTGAATACAGTACTGCAACAAATGTATCTGAAGTGCTCAAGGGAATGCACATGCCTGTGGGTCTTGCAATTCCACATGTGGCCTCCCTGACTCTGGGAAGTTCTTGTTCCCTCTCTGAACCTCAGATTTCCCCGTGTATGACATGAAAGCACTGCCTTATCCCCCTTTCAGAGTACGTAAGTATTAAAATGATGTAAGAGTTTAGAGTGGGATGTAAAGGCCTTCTGTGGATGTCACCTAGTGTAATCTTTCCTGAAAGGTAGAATCTCTGTCAGATGGAGTTGCTGGTGACCCAAGGCATGAATACTGCTTCATGGGTCTGTAAGAGTTACCCAGGGTCATGATAGGCTGGGGACATGGAGGGATAGCCCTTCTCATTCGCTTACTATCCCTCATGAAGAAATGTAAATCTATGAAAAAATGGAAATAAAGTCTTTGTAAATAGGGAAGGGTGGAGGGCATGAAGGGAGGGCTAGGAATGGGGAAAAAATAAGATCCAAGATTCATTATGTAAAGGTACAATTCCCAATGAGAAATGTAATTGTGTTGTATACCTACAATGTACCAATAAAAGAATTTAATACAAAAAAAAGAAAAAATAGAAATGTAAATCTACTCAAGAAATTTCAGAAGCATTGATTACATCATGCACTGCCCTGCTCATGCATACAAGGGCGCGTGCCCACACACATACATTTGCATTTCATTTTGGTGGTGGCCAGGAGAAATATGAAGATAAACAAGGCCTGCTCTCTACCTCAAGGGCTCACAGTTTAATAAAGATACTAAAAGGAGTGATATCTACAAGACTAGTTAGAATGCAAGGCATAAACTAAATGCAGTAAGAAGAGGGGAGGGAGAGCTTGATTCCAATGATGAAATCAACCAAGGCTGTAGAGAGTGGGAGAACATTGAAAGACAGTAGATTCCTGACTCTCAGTAGGGACAGCGTAAACCATAGCATGGAAAGCTTCAGGGTGCCTCTGGGGAACTAACCAGCACTCAAGTAAGTAGACTAAGAAGTGTGGATTAAGAAATGAGGCTAGGGCGGGGTATTTAGCTCAATGGTTCTGTCATCTGCCTCACAAGCACAAGGTCCTGAGTTCCAGCCCCCATACCAAAGAAAAGAAAAGAAATGAGGCTAAAACCTGAGGGCCTTGAATGCCACACTAAGGAGACAAGGAGTGGAAAGAGAAGCATATCAAGTAGGGTTTTAAGATGATCACTCTGGGAAGAAAGGTCACCTAACAGACTTTTGCTGTGGTCTAGGGAAGGGATTGTGATGTATCAGATTAGGCAAGAGTCCATAACAATGGAGAGGAGAGGGTGAGTGGGAAAGATATAACAGCCTCACTTGGCAAATGGTGGGCTACAGGGAATAAGAGAAAGGGAAAAGTTAAAGGAGTTTCCAACTTGCTGATAAGCACCATCTTTCTGCTTCCTAGATTTTTGCAGTTTGACTGGGGGTAGAAGAACTAGCTCAGATGACATTTGGAGCTATAACATTCTACTTGGTTCACTTCCTTCCCCACATCCAGAGAAAACTCTGACACGTCATTCACTGTCACTCTATGTATCTGCTAGTCTTAGGGTATTCATATAACATGCAAGTTCCTAAAAGGCAGGCTGCTTGCGTTTAATTCCTAGTTCTACCCTTACTGTACCTATGTCGTCTTGAGTAAGCTGCTTAATTTCTCTAAGGCCAGTTTCCTCATCAGAAAAATGGGAATAGCAATAGTATCTATCCCACAGGGTTGATATGAGGATGAAATGAATGGATGAATGAAAAAGGTTGGCACCTACTGCACTGGAAATACTTGATAAATGTAATCATTATTGTCCACTGAATTTTTCCTTAGCAACTATTTGTGCCTGACAGTGTTCCAGGTACACTGAGGGAAGAAGAGAAGAGTTAGGCCAGGTTTCAGGAAAGAAATATACAGACAATGGCCAGAATCCAATAAGTTCAGAGCTATAACAAAGAGAGAGGCTCAGAGTGGTATGCATACAAGGGAGAGAAATCACTCAATCTGATGAGATGACATACAGGTAGGAATGGGGAAGGGAGAGGAAAAACTCCTTTTGGGGCAGGATTGCCAGGTCTCCCCAGAGTAGTGGGGTATTCAAGGTTACAGTCTAGCAGGCCAGGTATATGAAGTTCTGGAGTCCATCCCAGGGCAGGATGAGATTCACTGGGCTACAAGCCTCTCTACAGCACTATTCTAAGCCTAGTTTCTCCTCTAGAAAACTTTATGCTAAATTAAAATTATGACTTTATCTAGATTATGAAATTAATGCTGGATCAGTTAAAGTTTATTTGCAGGCAATGGAAGCTCCTCTAGCTGCTTCAAAAAGAAAAGACTTTATTGCCAGACATTAGGTGGTTCTCACAATTGTGTGTATGGCTGCAGGAGCATGTTTTAGGCTGTTTCCAGGAAGGACTTTCAGCCTCCAGGACCACATTGCCTCTTGCCACCACTACCATCACAAAGCTCAGCCCTATGTTCAACTGCATTTGCTTGGATGGCTGAAATCCCATCTGGGACCTCAGCTATAAGGGTTTCTGAGGAATGTAGATGTGAGCTGCTCACTCTGCAATGTTAAATAGAAGACACATAGAAAAGGATGCTGAACTGGATAGTGAGGAAGGCAGTCCACAATACACAGCATTCATGTGCAGGCCTGAAAGTGAGTAAAAGATAAAGTCCACAAAAATAAATCATCAATAATCTCGCCATGAAAAGACAACCACTGTTTAATATTTTGTAATGTTTCCTCCTGAAAGTTTTCACCAGTGTCTGCCCTCACCAGTTGCTCTGGACACCTTTATTTGCTGCCCCCCCAAGAACTTACCACTCTTTTCCACCCTGCCTTATGTCCCTGAAAGCATGCAGCTCTATGTGTGGGATCTACAGTAGTACCTTCCCTGCTGAGCCCAATGAGTGTGGCCAGTGGGGCAGTCTGGCAGGAGATCAGCTGCATGGAGGGCATGAGATGAGGGCATGGAAGTGTTATGGTTTAGATCTAAAATATTCCCCCAAAGTCTCATTAGTATAGACAGTCATTGGATCCTGGAGGCACTGTACTCATCAGTGGATGAGTTCTGTAACTGAATGTGGAAGTGGGTCACTGGGGGCATGTCCTGGAAAGACATATTCTTGTCCCTGGTTCTTTCCTTCTCTCTCTCTGTTTCCTGGCTGCCATAAATTGAGCACCTTTTTCTCTGCCATGCCCTTCCACCATGGCATTTCTGCCTTGGAGCCAACCAACCATGGACTAAATCTTCTAAAAACCATAAGTAAAAATACAGTAAACTTCTCCTCCTATAAGTTGTGGGGTCAAGTAGTTTGTCCCAGCAACAGGAAAACTTACTGACATAGTAAAGTTATTCCTAAGTATTTTATTCTTTTTGGTGTTTTTATAAATGCAGATTTTTTGTTCATTTCATTTTCGATTACTCTGAGCAAGTGCCTAGAAGTACAGTTTATTTTTGTATATTGATTTTGTGTCCTAAAACATTGCTGGACTTTTTAAATTAGTTCTAATAATTCTAATGGATCCTTCAGAATTTTTAATGTACAAGATCTTGTCATCTGTGAATAGCTTTACTTCCTTTCCATGTGGATGTCTTTATCATTTTTTTTGTCTAATTGTTCGAGCTAGAACCTCTTGAACCATGCTGAATAGAAGTAGCAAGAACAAATATCTTTGTCTTGTCTATGGTCTTACAAGGAGAATACTCAACGTTTCATTATGATGGTAGTTGTGGGTATTCATTAGATGGCTTTTATATAGTTGAGGAAATTCCTTTCTATCCCTTGTTTGTTGAATGTCCTTATCATTAAAGAGTGTTGTATTATCTCAAATGCTTCTTTCTGTGTCTGTTGAGATAACTGCATACTTTTTATCTTTTATTTTATGGGTATGGCACACTAATTTTCAGATGTTAAACTATCTTTACTTTCCTCTGATAAGTTACACTCAGTCATGGTGTATAAATCATTTTTGTGATGCTGAATTTGGTTCACTAGATTTTTTTTATGGCTTAGTATATGGTCTGGTCTATCCTAAGGAATGTTCTATATGCTACCAAGAAGAATATATATTCTGTTGTTGTTGGGTGGAGTATTCTAACATATTTGCTAGTGTTTGTTGGTGATTTTGCATCTACATTTATATGAGATATTGGTCTGCAGTTTTCTTTACTTGAGATGTTTCTGTTTGTCTGGCCTTGATATCAGGGTAATATTGGCATCATAGAATGAGTTGGGGAGTATTAGCTCCTCTTTTAATTTTTGGATGCAATTGTAAATAATTGAGAGTCTTCTTTTAATGTTTGGTAGAGTATACCAGTGAATCCATCTTTGCTGGGACTTTTCTTCGTAGGTAGTTCTTAAAATTATTAATTCAGTCTTTTTACTTGTTATAGGTCCATTAACATTGTCTATATCTTATTCAGTCAATCTCAGTAGTTTGTGTCTTCCTAAGAATTTTTTCATTTTACCTGTTACCTCATTTGTTGACACAAAATAGTTCAGGGTATTCTTTTATAATCCTTTTATTTCTGTAAGATCTGCACTGATATCATTTTCATTTCTGATTTAGTAATTTGAATTATCTCTGTTTTTTCTTGGTTAATCTGCAAGTTTGTCAGCTTTGTTAATCTCTTAGAACTTGTTTGGCTTCATTGATTTTTCTGTTCTGTTTTCTACTCTACTTCATCTATTTCCACTCTAGCATTTATTATTTCTTTCCCTCTTCTTGCTTTATGTTGGATTTGCTCTTCTTTCTACAATGTCTTAGGGTGAAAGATTAGGTTATTGATTTGAAATCTTTCCTCTTTTTTAGCATAGACATTTACAGCTATAAATTTCCTTCTATCACTGCCTGGCCACATTTTATAAGTTTTGGTATGTTGTGTATTTGTATCAATTGATCTCAAAATATTTTCTAAACTCTTTTGATTTCCTGTTTGACTCATTGATTATTTAAGAGTTTGTTGTTTAATTTCTTTATTGGTTATTTAGGAGTTTGTTGTTTAATTTCCACATAATCGAGAGTTTCCTAAACTTCTTTCTATTTTTGCTTTTAAATTCATTCTTTCAGAGTCTGGAAACATAGTTTTTATTACTTATACCCTTTTAAACTCACTGAGGTTTGTTTATAGTACAGTATTTGTCTACTTTGAAGATGGTTTTATGTGCATTTGATAAAAAATGTATATTTTCTTCAGAAATCATGGAAGACAAAAGGAGTAGGATGAAATATTTTAAGTGCTGAAAGGACAAAAATCCTACCAACCAAGCATTATATGTCCAAAAAGATATGCTTCAGAAATAAAGGAGAGGGCCAGGGATTTAGCTCAGTGTTTCTGCAGCCTGCCCCACAAGCGCAAGGACCTGAGTTCGATCCTGGTACCAAAAAAAAAAAAAAAAGGAAAAGAAAGAAAGAAAGGAGAAATGAAAACATTCTTAGATGAACAAAAGCTAAGACACTTTGTACTAGTAGACCTGCTCAATAAGAAACAGTAAAGAGAGTCTTCCAGGCTAAAAGAGGACAGTAGATAGTGAAGTCATAAAGAAAAAGAGGAAAGATAGCTACATAGATAAATATAAAATCTGATATTATTATATATCTGGATTATAGCCCCTCTTTTTTTCCTAATATTTTAAAAGGCTAACTGATAAAATAGTAACCACAAATATATATTGATAGATACACAATATACAAAGGCGTAATTTGTGAAAATAACATGGGTGGGATAGAGTTGGGCAGCAGCAGAATTTTTTATATACCTCTAAAGTTAAGTTGGTATTAATTAAAACTAGATTTAAGATGTTATAAATCTTAGAATGGTATAAATTCAAGATGTTAATTTACTATTTCTTGTTGAGTCAGTTTTGGTAGTCTGTGTGTTTCTAGCAATTTTTTCATCTCATCTAGATCATGAGTGTTCAACTTCTTGGCCTTCCTGTCCAAAGGTGAAGAGGAATTATCTCAAGCTGCATATAAAATATATAATACAGTTAATGTACATAAATAACAAAACTGCCTTCATTTGTATTATAACATTTTAAAATAGGGCAACATAAACATAAAACTAGTGGAATACTTGGCCTTATGTTTATGAAACCATTGTATCACTGTCTGGCTCAATAGAACTGGTTACAGTTCTTAGTGAGTTCTCAAAGTGTTCCTTAGAAAGTTTTTATCTAATTTTACTCTTTGCATTTTTTTATCCTTGAAAATAGTGTTCACAAATGTATGTACTACCCAAAAGTGGTAACGTGACTAGGATGTGATTGTGAAGCAAAGGATATTTTTCTCTGGGAAGATAGGTCTTATAAAGGTCTATTAAAGAGATATGCTCAAATTATTTCTTTGAGTTGAATATATGGTTGCAACTTCATACATTTCATTTGAAAATTCCTATTAAAAATGGAATCACAAATATACCAAAATATTGGTGATTTTTTAAAAAAATCTTGAAACCTGTTCTCAAATTCCTATGTCAAAACGAAAAGCAAACCTGCACATTTTTCGCTCTACACAGGATAGTGTTTAGCAAATGTATTGCAAAGCCTAAAATTATTTGCCGTAACTTGAGTTTCCCATAATTTAAATTTCATTCCAAATGCTATTATGGTTTGAATCATACCACAAATAAGTTATTTTTCACCTTGAAAACACATATTTAACTCATTTAAATGAGTGGTCATAGCATCAAAAATGCTATATCTTTGAGCCATTTTTCATCTTAAAGTTCTGGTACAAATTTTCTTTTTGATTCCATAAATGAGTTGATTTCATTTTGCAAATCTTAAAATCTGTTCAGCATTTTACCCTGACTTAGCCACTTTATGGCAGGAAAGTAGATGATTTCCCCATAATCCACATCCAAATTGCTAAGGAATTTCTGAAATTGGCAATGATGCAATCCCTTGGACTTCATGAAATTCATAGCTTTCATGATGATTTGCATAACATTATACATTTTAAAGCTTTTGCACATATTTTAATGTATGATGCAGTGATATTTCATCAAACGTGGGTTGCCAGTGGCAACTGAATCATCTACTAATTTTATAAGTCCCTCTTTTTTTATCAACCATCACTGGAATGTCATTAGTAGCTACATCAAATATGTTGACAATATGTTTAAAAAATTACTTTAACATAATTTTTACTGTCTCATGCAGATGAAGAGCTTAATATTTGTTTGGGGAGGATATTGAAGATTGAATCCAGGGCCTTTCACTGAGCTATATCCTCAGCTCTTTTTTTACTTTTTTATTTTGAGACAAGGTCTTACTAAGTTGCTGAGTTGCCTAGGCTGGGCTCAAACTCTTGATCCTCTTGCCTCAGCTCCCAAGAATGCTGAGATTACAGGTATGCACCGCCATGCTCAGCTTAGTTGTGTCCTTTAATGGCACCAAAGTAGCCATTTCTTCAGTGACATTATATTTGTTATCAATACCTCTAATAAAAATGGCAAGCTGTGCACTCTCTGTTGCATCAGTACTTTCATCTATCACCAAAGCATAAAATTGGAAATTAGCAGCATTACTTTTCAAATCTCTTTTGATAGATTTTCTTATTTTTTCAATTCACCTTGGCTATAATCTGGTGAGACAAACTGATTTTAGAAAAATCCATTTTTAACAGGACAAATTATATCTGCCATATTTTCCATACATGGCTTAATAAACTCACTATCAGTAAATTGTTTTGAAGTTTTTGCCATCAGATTTACTATCACATACCTAGCTTTTATAATAGAGTCTGAGTCATAACTTTTTTAAAAAATTATTGAGTTGATGGACTTTTTCAGTTCTGTTTTGTTTTTGTGAAACACTCCTTAATAGGTATTGAATGTGGTAGCATGTTTTTGAATATAGTGTCTTCAAATTGTAATCTATGAAAGTTGACACGATTTGCCTACAAATTAAGCATAGTGTCATTGTTTGGCTTGACAAAACAAAATGCTCATCTGTCCATTTTTTGTTGAATGCTCTTCCTTTATCCACAATTTTTCTTTTTTGGATTGTTTTCTTTTGAGATGACGTTGAAGACATGCCGAGATAAAAAATTAATAAGTAATCATTTATTTTTTCCAGTATTAGCAATGTTGTATATATTATTCTAACAATATCATGAGCAAAAAACTATTTGATACATCTTTATACTTCCCATATCACAGTTGCTGAAAATGAAACTGTTTATAGCAGCAAAATTCATAATAGCTAAATCTTAGGAGCAACCTATATGTCAACAGATGAATGGCTAAAAAAAATGTGAGATTTACACACAATGGGGTACTACTCTGCCATAAAGAAGGATAAACTTGAGTCATTTGTAGGAAAATAGATCCACCTTGAGACCATTATATTAAGTGAAATAAGTCAGACACACAAGTTTAAATATCGCATGGTTTCTTTTACATGAAAAACCCAAAATATAAATATAGAGTAAAATAAAAGATAGGTAATAGGAAGTAGGCAGATAGGTCTTTCTCAAATCAGAAAGGGATCAAGAGATGGACGGGGTGAGGGAAGGGTAAGGGGATAAAAAAGAATTAAGATGTGTTATATACATGTAGCAATTCCCCACAAGGAATGTAAACATTGTGTACTGCAAACATGTACTACTAAAAAATTTAAAATATATTTAAAAATTTTTAATCTATTAAATTATTTTATGAACTAATAAACAGTTAGCCCTTGTTTAAGAATTAAATAAAGAAACTTACATGTCTGCTTAGTAACAATAAATGCCTCTTTTCACAGGCACACAGATGTGTAGGTCCGTTGAGATATTATTGTAATCCCTGCATTTTACTTGCCATATCACACAAGCATATGTAAATCAGCACCTATGCAGGCTTCGATTTGACAGTATGTGGCAGACGAGGGAGGGTGGATTACACTGTGATGCACCCTCTCCTTCACAAGTCTCCCCTTGTTGCCTACACAGTCCACACTCCAGCACCACACAATCGAGTCATGAAAAATATTGCTAAAAAATCACATAATAATGCTAAAAGTTTAAAATCTTCTGGGGCCATATTACTAGATGTGCAGGGCTACATGTGGCTCTGAGGCTGTGGGTTGGACATGCTTGATGTAAATTATCTAATTTGTTGTTGCACTGTACAACTTTTCATAGTATTTTCTTATAATACTTTTTATTTCTGTAAAGTAAGCACTGATATCCCCACTTTCATTTTTGATTTTAGAAAATTAAGTATTTTCTTTTTTAGATTAATAGTTTGTAAGTATTGTTAGACTTTTCAAATATTCAATTTTTTGTTTTACTATCTCTATTATGATTTTATTCCCTATTTAATTTATCTCAGCTCTAATCTTTATTTCTGATAATTTGGACTTATTTTGCTCTTCATTTTATATTTCATTAAAGTGTAGCATTAGGTTGTTGATTTAAGATCTTTCTTTTATAATGTAGCTATTTGAAGCTATAAATTTTCCTCTGAGCACTGTTTTCACTGCATCCTGTAAGTTTTCATATGTTGTGTTTTCACTTTTGTCTCAAAGTATAATTTCTTGATTTTAAACTCATTAGTTGTTCAAAGTGTGTTAATTTTGGCAAATTTGAAAATTTCCCATTCTCATTTTGTTATTGACTTCTAGTTTTATTCCATTGTGTTCAAAGAATGTTCTTTGTATTGTTTCAATCTTTTTAAATTGAGGACTTATTTTTTGGCCTGACATATAGTCTATTGTGGAGAATGCTGCATTTTCTCTTGAAAAAAAATGTATCTTCCTTTGTATAAAGGTAGAGAATTTTGTATATGTCTGCTGGGTGTACTTGGTTTATAGTGTTGCTTAAGTTTCCTATTCCCTTATATATCTTCTGTTTGGTCATCCTATCCACTGCTAAAGCTAGTATATTGGAGTCTCGAACTATTATTGTAGAATTACCTGTTCTTCCTTAAATTCTGTCAATTTTTACTTCCTATATTTAGGCAAATAAGAGTAATTTCATAAGTGGTATTGAGACAAAGCTATGGTAATAAAATTCTTAGAAGAAAACATGGAGGTAAAATCCTTATGACCTTGAATTTGGCAATGGTTTCTTTGATGAGACACTGAAAGTATAAAGAACAAAAGGAAGAATAGATAAATTGGACTTATCACAATTTAAAATGTTTGTAAATAATATATGTTATAAAGAACCCTTAAAGCTCAAGAAAAAGACAAACAACTCAATTTAAAAATGGACAAAGGACTTGTGTGGGCATTTCTCCAAAGAAGATACACAAATAGCCAACAAGCAAGGAAAGATGCTCAGCATCATTAGCCATTGGTGCGATGAAAATCAAAGCTAAAGAGATATCACTCCATCTCAGATTGGCCATACTTTACAACAAACAGAAAAGATTAAGAGCTAATAAGGATGTGGAGAAATTGGGGCCTATGTTTATCATTGGTGGAAATGTAAAATGATTCAGCCATGGTGGAAAATGATTTAACTCCATAAATTAAACAGAATTACTGTATGACCCAACAATTCTACTCCTAGGAATGCACCCCAAAGAATTAAAAATTGGTGTTCAAAGAAAAATTTGTACATTAACGTTCATAGCAGCAGTATTTACAATAGCTAAAAAGTAGAACCAAGTCAAAGGTCCATCATCAATGGATGAATGGATAAACAAAATGTGTCACATCTGTGCATAAAATATTATTTAGCCATGAAAAGAAATGAGGTACTGATACATGCTACAACGTGGATGAACCTTAAAAGCATGCTAAGTGAAAAAAGTCAGAAAAAAAGTCACATATTATATAAGTTCATTTATAGAACTATCCAGAATGAGGCCAGGTGTGGTGGCAAATGCTGTAATCCTAGTGCTCTGGAGGCTGAGGTGAGAGGATCGACATGAGTTTGAGGCCAGCCTGGGCCACATAGTGAGCTCAAAGCCAGCCTGAATTACATAATGAGACCCTGTCTCCAAGAAAGAAAGAAAGAGAGAGAGAGAGAGAGAGAGAGAGAGAGAGAGAGAGAGAGAGAGAGAAAGAAAGATCGAGAATAGCTAAATTTACAATTAGAAAGTATATTAGTGCAGGGGCTAGTGGGGGAGGGGAATTATTCAGGGCTTCCACCATGGAGATGAAAATATTTTGGAACTAGATAGTGGGGATGGTTACCAAGATTATAGATATATCAATTATTGTACATACTAAAATTGTTTAAATGGTACACTTATGTGTATTTTGTCCTATTTTTAATGAAAATAAAGAACTCTAGGCAAATAAAAAAAGTTGTACAAGAAAAGGAAGCTGATGACAGGTATGGAGGTGCATGCCTGTCATCCCAGCACTAGCGAGGCTGAGGCAGTAGGATCACTGCCTGGGCTACATAGTGGGTTCAAGGCCAGCCTGAACTACACACACACACACACACACACACACACACACACACACACACACACAGACTCTGTAAAAAAACAAAAACTTTTTAAAAGAAAAGGAAACTGAGCATGGCAGTGCACACCTGTAATCCCAGCACTCCAGGAGGCTGAGGCAGAAGGATTACAAGTTTGAGTTCAGTCTGGGAAACTTAGTGACTTAGTGAGATCCTCTCTTAAAATAAAAATAAAATAAAATGGGCTGTGGATGTAGCTTAGTGCTAATCCTCAGTATCATAAAATAAATAAATAGATGGATTGATGGATGGATGGATGAGTGGATGGACAGATAGATGTAAATGGATAAATAAATAGGCTGGGGATGTAGCTCAGTGTGAAGGCACTGGGTTCAATTCCCAGTACTGTTAAAAAAAAAAAGGAAAAAAAGTAAACAGCTGCATAATGGATTACTTGGCTATGAAGGGAACACAATGTACATAGCCACAATAATACAACTATTGTTTATCTTTAAATTTTTAAATTTATTAGTACATGTTTGCAGTACATAATGTTTACATTCCTTGTGTGGGGCTGGGGAAGTAGCTCAGCCACACAGCACCTGCCTGGAAAGCATGAGGTCCTGAGTTCGATCCTGGTAACAAAAACAAAAACAAAAACATTTCTTGTGTGGAGTTAGTACAGGTACATAACACTCATATTTCCTTTTTAATCCCCTTTTCCTCCCCCTCTCTTCCTGTCCCTCTATCCGATTTTAAAATTAACCTATAAAGAAACCATGGAAGGTTTAATTATGAGTATAGAAATATGCTCTTGATAGTGTAAGATTAAAAGTGCAGATAGTAGAAGATGGGAAGTAGAAAGGAAGATAGGACCTGAGGAGGCAAGCAGGGCCACTAGTGTTCTTATCTCGTAGAACAGGTAGTCTAGAGATACTGTCTTGAGTTGACAGAACGAGAAATACAGGCATGAGTATATTATCTAAAGTCAAACAGAAAAGCAAGGAAGGAACTAAAGATAAGGTACATATCAGGAAGATAGAAGTACAGGAGGTTGTGTCTTGAATTGACAGATCAAGAAATAGCAGCTTATGCATATTATTAGGGGTAAATGAAGGAAGAAAGTACCAAGAGAAGCAGCTAAAAGAAGAGAGCCTCTGGCTTGGGAAAAGATGGGGCAAGAAACTGTTAGTTGTCATAATAAACACTTTTGCTCTTTGATTTTTAACCATGTTCATTCCTGGCCTTAAATCATTCTAAGGCTCCTCAATGATGTAGGTTAAATTACAAAGGCTTCATGTATCATACAAAGCCTTTCAAAATCTGGCCCTGCCCTACATAACCAGTATCATAGCTGGCTTTTTCCTAAGGTACCTGGGACTCTGGCCACACCAATCTACTGGCATCATCTTGGGTGAATTCTACTTTATCCTCCATGCTTCTGTACTGTCTTAATCACTTTCCCACCCCTGGGACCAAATACTTGACACCAACAATTTAAAGGTGGAGAGATTTATTTTGGCTCACAGTTTTTTGAGGGTTTAGCCCATAGTCAGCTGACCCCAAGGCAGAAAGGGCCTGGGGGAAGGGCCTAGAAGAGAAAAGCTGCTCACATCCTTGGCAGTTGAAGCAGAGAGAAGGGAGGAGAGGGGAAGATAACACACCCTTCCAAGTCACACCCTCAATGACCTGCCTTCAACCAGGTCTCATCTCCTAACAGCACATTCAGCCATAAACTCATCAATGCATGTATCCACTGATGAGGATGGCGCTGCGTGAGCTAATCAGCTTCCAAACACATGAGAATTTGTGGGGACAGTTTAGATCTAAACCACAATATGCACATTTTCTTGTCTCTGCCTGGCATGCTTCTTCTCCTCATCTCCCTGATGCATCTTTCAAGAGTCTGCAAATGTCACCTTTCCCAGGAAGCATTCCTTACTGCCCCACAGGAACAGGTTTGGAATTGTGTTCTCTTTCCTGTGTGCTCTCAGCATTTTGTCTACCTCTCTATTGCTCAGATGGTATGAAATTTAATTTGAGTGTCTGTCTTCTTCTCTGGACTGTGAACTTCTTGAGAGTAGCGGCCCCCTTCTATTCCTATTTGTATGCCCAGGACTTAACACATGCCTTATTGAATTTAATATATTTTTTGAAAGGATGATTGAAAGAAACAATTTTTACTAAGAAATTATGGAAGCTGGGCATGGTGGTACACACCTGTGATCCTAGCACTGTGGGAGACTGAGGCAGGAGGGACACAAGTTTGAGCCCAGCCTGGGCAATTTAGTGAGACCCTGTATCAAGATAAAAAACAAAAAAGGGCTGGCAAATATAGCTAGTACAAAGGCCCTTGGTTCAATCCCTAATACCACCAAAAGAAGAGGGGAGGGGCTAGGGGAAAACAATTAAGAGAGTCTCAGAAAGTGAGTACAGTGGATTGTATTACAGTATCACCATAACTATGAAGAAAGAAATGTAGACTGTTTGGCTGTTCCTCAAAATATTATACACAGAACTGCCATATAATCTTTCAGTTCCACTCCTAGGTATATACTTAAAAGAAATGAAAACACAGGTCCACATAAAAACCTATGTACAAATGTTCATAGCAGGATGATTTATAATAGCAAAAAGAAAATGATCCAAATACCCATCAATTGAATAATTGGTAAACAAATATGGTATATTGATACAACAAAATATTGTTTGACCATGGAAAGAAACAAAGTGCTGATGCATGCTACAGCATGGGGGAGCCTTGAATTTGTGCTAAGTGAAGCCAGGCACAAGAGGCCACACAATGTACAGCTCTTTTCATGAAATGTTCAGAACAGACAAATGACAGAGGCAGAGAGTAGATTAATGGTCACTTAGGGCTGAGGGTAGAGGAAGGGTAAATGAGACTGTTGATGGGTACAAAGTTTCCTTTTGGGGGCATTCTAGAGCCAGATAGTGATGGTGCTCACACAACTATGTGAATGCACTATAAGTCAATATGCTGTACACTTTTAAAGGGTGAACTTCATGACACTGGAGTTATATCTCAATAAAGCTATTAAAAAGAGAAAAAGACTTAGATAAAAGCCTGGAAGGAAATACACCAAAAAGGCTAACAAGTGATTAACTTTGGGCTGTGAGCTTTTGAGGGTGGTTGTTATCCTTTTCTTTCATTTCATTGTGCCTTCTATGTATTCTGTGATGAATATGTATTATTAAAAACAGACACTCCATATTTTGAAATATCAAAGAGGAGGAAAAGACATGTTCTGAGTATCTACTATGTGTGAGCTTGTTGCCTTAGTTTGTTTTCTGCTGCTGTAACAGTACAGCAGATGGGGTAAATTATTAGCGATAGAAGTTTGTCTGGCTCATGTTTCTGGAGGCTGGGAAATCCAAGATCCAGGGGTTTCATCTGGTGAGGGCCTTCTGGCTGCATCACAATGTGGCAGAATAGCAAGTGAGCACATGTGAGAGGAAGAGGTGTAAGAAGGGGCCAAATGTATAACAAAGCCACGTCCACATCAATGTCATTAATTCACTGGTGAGGGCAGATCCCTTGTGACCCAGTCACCTCTTAAGGCCCCGCCTCTTAACATTAACATTGGATATTAAATTTCAATATGACTTTTGGAGGAGACATCCAAGCCATAGCACAAGGCTAATCCCCTCAGCCTTCCTGTTCAGTTGATCTTTTTATTTCAGCTTCACCATTGTAATAAGGAAAAATGAGCTGTGAGGAATCACTGTCTTTCCCCCATTCTCATCCCCTTTTTAAAAAGCTTCTTTGGTTTTCTTGTGTGATTTGGGACCTTCAGATTTGTTTAACTGGGCCACAGTAAAATCAAAACCTGGGCTGATTAACTATAAAAGGATTAAAGAGTGACCAGAGGAAGAAAAGTGAAGATTCAGGGAAAGAATAAGGAAGAGAAAGAAAGGCTGCGTGTTGGTGGACTTAGTCTTGCAGTATAGAGGAGTGATGGTATCTGGCTCCTCTTAGCATTCTGTTCTCAGCTCAAACACCACCTCTTTTCCTCTTGAATTGTTCCCTTAACAAGTATGTAGTGACTTTCTTTGTCTCTTCTGATCAGTCTTGGCTTGAAATCCACTTTGTGTGCAAATAGAGTAGCTACCCTCGGTTTTTTCCAGGTTCCTGTCCCATACACCCTGTAGATATCTACTAAGTCCATTTGTTCAAAGGTTTGGTACAAGCAATATGGAAATCAGTGTGGAGATTCCTCAAAAAACTAAAACTAGAGGTTCCATTTGATCCAGCTATTCCCCTTTTTGGTATCTCCTTGAAAGAGTTAAAAGCATCATACCATAGTGATATATGCACACCCACGTTTATAGTAGCACAATTTATAATAGCTAAATCTTGGAAATAGCCCCAATGCCCATCAACCAATGAATGGATAAAGAAGATGTGGTTTTTATATGCAATGGAATACCATTCTGCCATAAAGAAGGATAAACTTAAGACATTTTTAGGAAACAGATGCACCTTGAGACCATATTTTAAGTGAAATAAATCAGACATGCACTTTAAATACTTCATTGTTCCTTTTGTGTGAGAAACCAAAACCATAAATAAGCACAAAAATGAACGATAGCTATTGGGAAATAGGAAGAAAATGTTTAAACGAGAAGGGAAACAAGGGAGTGGGGGAGGGAAAAGAAAAAAAGAATAGAAGGAAAAAATAGAAACAAAGTTTTTGTAAATAAAGAGGAGAAGAAGGGTTGAAGGGAGGGGAAGGGGATAGGGAAAAAAGAAGAATCAAGATATATCATGTACAGGTACAAATCCCCTATGATGAATGTGATCATTATGTACATCAAAAGAGTACCAATAAAATTAACTTTTTAAAAAGATTTTTAAAAACCCCAAAATAGAAACTGTCTTGGCTTTATATGTCTTAAATAATATTATTTTAAATAGTTAAGTAAATATAGGATAGGGTGAATAAATGATATGCTCATAAAGAAAACAATGTAGTACCAACTTTTACATCATTATAATAGACTTCCTAAATGTTTAATATAATGAAGTTCATTTTTTAAAAAACATGATCATTTTGACACCCTTCGGCTTTCCATATCCCTCATAGCTTGAATCTTACAAAAAGCTCTTCACTAGTAGGGAAAAGGATTATTGTTCCGTTTGACAGATAAGGAAATTTAGGTACAGGCCTTAAATTCGAGTCTGATCATTTGCAGTAACTGGTAACCACTTCAGGACTGTAACCTGGGCTCTTGGGAGTTTGTGTCTGTACCTTCTTATCATAATGGCTTCAGTGCTCATCCTTAGCTTGAAAGTAAGCCCCTCCCTTTTCTTTTCTTTTCTTTTCTTTTCTTTTCTTTTCTTTTCTTGGTACAGGGGATCCAACTCGGGACCTCGAGCTTGTGAGGCAGGCTGCCACTGAGCTAAATCTCCAGCCCAAGCCCTTCCCTTTTCTAATCAGAATAATCACTTTGTTAACTGATATCAAATTAAAATATCACAAATTGCTTTCAGCCATCTGATATCATAGCACAGATAGTAAATAGTTACATTCTTGTATGCTTCCTTGTTCTAAAAATGTCCAGTAGAGGTGCTAAATTATTTCATTCTTTTAGCTTTCTTGGTGTGATACTGGTGTTTGTTCTTCTTTAGAGGGTCTAAAATCCTAGGTGAATGAAAGATGAGTTTGAGATAGGAGATTAGGGTGTGGCAAAGCTGGCTAGAGAAGTAGGCATGACCTATTAATTACAAGATCCTGGAACATATGCACAGGACAATTCCCAAAGCCCTGCACATAGACTTCTCAGGAGAACTCAGGCAGGTTTTCAATAGGATGGCCTAGACCTGATGTCAGCCGAGGCAAGGGATTTCAGCACCACCTCTAAGGACACGGATGTAGAAATTCTAGATTTCCTCGCGATTTAGACTGCGTAAAAGACACAGATACTAAGAAGAGCTTGCTTTTGTGGCTTTCCTCATGGTAGCTCACCCTGCTTCCTCTAGGGCATTCTTTTATCATGGTTTTTCCTCTTTTACTCAGCCCAAGCTCACTCTGCAGACCCAGTTTCTCTCTCACTCTTCACTTTTACATTTTCAAGTAAACTTTGCCACTGCTTTTTGCTTGTTTTGTTCAATTCTTTGTTCGAGATGAGAAGAATCTGGACTCTAACTCCAGAAGGAGAGCCAAGCAACCCAGAACCCGGTAACGTTTAATTGGTGAGCCACTTTTATTTTTTTTTTTACCTTAAATTCTTTTATTGGTACATTTTAGGTATACAATATGTTTACATTTATCATTGGGTGTTTGTACCTGTACATGATGTATCTTGGTTTTTATTTTTTTCCCCATTACCTGTGCGCCCCTCAACCCCTCTGCCCTTCCCTATTTACATAGACTTCGTTTCCATTTTTTTTCTTTTCTCATGATTTTTCCTTTCCCTTCTTTCCTTTCCCCATCCCCTCCCACCACCCCTACCCCTTTGGACCTTTTCCTATTTCAAAGTATCAATTATTCGTTATTAATCCTTTTAATCCTTATTTAAACTTTCAGTTTCTCATACTAGAGAAACTATTCGGTATTTACAAGTGTGTCCTATTTATTTCACTTAAGAGTATGGCCTCAATATGCATCCATTTAGCTACAAATGACTCTAGTTTCTCGTTCTTTATGGCTGAGTTGTACTCCATTTTATAAAAAAAAAAAAACCACATCTTCTTCATCCAGTCTCCAGTTGATGGGCACTTGGGCTGCTTCCAAGCTTCAGCTATTACAAACTGTGCTGCTATGAACATGGGTGCACATATATCACTGTGGTATGATTCTTTTAATTCTTTTGGGAAGATACCCAGCAGGGGAATAGCTGGGTCAAATGGGACCTCTAGTCCTAGTTCTTTGAGGTAAATCCACACTGATTTCCATAGTGGTTGGTGAGCCACTTTTATAAGCAGGCTACCAGGTAACATTTGGTGTAGCCATTCAGGAGAATCAAAAGCAAGGAGATTCTGAAAACAAGTTGATAACTCAATAAAGGATTATTAGTCTGAAAATGAGTATTTATTATGATGGTAGTCTTTACTTCATTATTTAGTTTCACAAAACTGCATGGTCATGTTTTATTCAGTGGAATCATATTAAACTGCCAATAAAAAATACACAGGCCTCTTCAAGGGCAGCCCTTGTGCTTGTCTCCAAAGGAACCCCATTTCCCTTGTCTTCAGCTCTTTCCGTTCATTACCTTGAGTTATCCTCTCCGGAGTCTTTATTCCTATCTGTAAATGTCCCCATTGCTGTCTCCCCTCTCTTTTGCATCCTCTCACAGGAACCTAAGCACCATTCCACAGCCAGGACTTCTCGCCATGTTCAGTGCTGGATAAGGAGGAGGTCTGGTGACACAGTGGTGTTTAAGCAACTGCCATCGCTTCAGTCATTCCTTTGCTCCCCTCCTCTCACTTGTCTCCCCTTTCTCAGATACCATTCATCCTTCAAAGCCTCATTTGAGACCCAGCAGTCACAGAACTCACACCTCCTGGATGAAAGTAAGCTCTGACCTTGACCCAGGAACCCTCTCACCTTGACCCTCTCATCTCTCTGACTGCATGATAAGCTCTTTGATACCAGGGCC
The DNA here is from genome assembly GCF_000247695.1 of Heterocephalus glaber. The sequence continues at coordinate 1,424,584 of NW_004624891.1, read as the reverse complement.
CATTTCTTATACAGTACCTAGGCTTCAACACGTTTTATTGGAGCTTTTGTGTCAGTGTGTATTTGTGTGTGTTTGTGAATGTGACAAAAAGTAAACACATGAAGAAAATGGCAGTATTTGACTGGGTTAAGTATTATGGAGAAAATAAAACAAGATAGTGGCTAAATAATGACTAAGTTTGAGGGAGTAGCACTGATTCAGCCTGAAAGGTTGGAGAAATTTCCCTAAGGAGGTAGCAACTGAGCTGAGACCTGAATGTTGAGATCTGAATGTCTTTCTGTACTTCTCACAGTGCCTTGCATACCATATGTGATTAACATTATACAAGAAGTGGTAAGAAAAAAACACAGTGAATATTTATATTTTAAAATTTTATTACAGAAAAAGACAAATTGCCACAAATCCCCTCAAAATACTCCCTTTTGGGGAAAGGAAAGAAGGGACAAGGGAAAAAATGGAAACAACGCTTTTAAAAACAAGGAAGAGAAGAAGGGTTGAAGGGAGGGGAATGGGAAAAAAAGAAGCAAGCTATATTGTGTATAGGTACAAATTCCCTATGATGAATGTTATCATTATGTATATCTAAAATATACCAATAAAAATTATATCATGTACAGGCACAAATTCCCTATGATGAATGTTATCATTATATATATATATATATATATATATACACATACACACACATATATATATAAAATGTACCAATAAAAAATAAAATTTTTTAAACTTCCTCTTGCTTTGAACTTATTTATCCCATCTTGTCACTTTCAGAAGCAGTTCTGAAAATCCTCTTGTGTGTTCTTATTTGTGCCTCAGTATTTTGAATTGATTCAAAATGCTTATCTTGCTGGGCATGGTGGCACACACCTATAATCCCAGCATCGGGGAACCTGAGGCAGGAGAATCTCTGTGAGTTGGAGGCCAGCATGGGCTACATGGTGAGCTCAAGGCTGGTCTGAACTACATATAGAGACCCTCTCAAAACAAAACACAATAACAACAACAACAAAAACAAACCAGGGGATATAGCTCAGTGATAGTGCTTGTCTGGCTCGTGCAAAGTCCTGGGTCCAATCCCCAGCACCACCAAAAACTTTTTTTAAAAAAACCAAACAATCAAACCAAGCCAAGTGCTTATCTTACGTGGTCATTTTGACTTTCAGGAAGAACCAGAAGTCACATGGTGCCAGATACAGTGAATCAGGTGGATGAGGACACAGTGAGCCTGTTCTTTCATTGGGTGTCACTTGGCAGCAGCATCCACATCTCATAAAGTTGCTCACAAAAGAGGACTTCCAGAACTGGTTCAGAAAATGGCAAGATCTGGGAATGTAGCTCAGCAGGGCTGTGCCTGCCTGGCAGGCGCAAGGTCCTGAGTTTGATCCCCGGTACTGGGGAAAAAAAAGAAAAGAAAATGGCAAGAATGATGAGATAAGTGTGCTCAAAGTGAGGAAGAGTATTTTGAGAGGGATTAATGACAATGTGGTTTTATTGTACTAAATTTTTTATTTAAACATTCATTGTAGATTTTAATGACCCTTCATATATCTGCTAGTCAACTGGTCATGAAGTCTCAGAGATGGAAGGTTCCTTAAAGGTTATCTAATTCAGGTCCAATTCTACACAAATTTAATCTCCTAGAAGTAGGATACTGTACTCAAGCAGGACAACCTGTCTCCAGGTCCCGCAGTTTCCCATTGAAGGAGATTCTTAAGAGTCCCTGTACCAGAAGCTTTCATATCCAGTGTCACACTTAACCCTTACCTGGTAACACTACTATTATTCCCAGCTGAAAGACGAGGTAAACTGTAAGAGGTTGTGTAACTTGCCTCAATGATACACTGCTAGAAGGCAAGTGAGGAATGTGCTTGACTTCAAAGTTGCCTTTTTTGTGGTACTTTGTGAAGGTACAAGGGACCTTCACACTGAGCTACATTCATGGCCTTTTTGGGGGGTGGGGTGGACAGGGTCTTGCTAAGTCACTAAATTGCCCACGCTGGGCTCAAACTTGCAATCCTTCTGCCTCACTCTCGGCATTCCAGAATGCCAAGATACCAGGTGTGCACAACTAAACTGGGCTATTACCTGCTGCATTTTGCTACTAGTCCTTCTTCCTTTAAACTGCCTTATTCAGGCTTTTTGAAGTTCTTTAGAATTTTTACCTCAGGACTGGCTTGATTCTTTCTCACTGCAGATATCTCAGTCTGTGCCACATAATGACCCTATAGTGTCATGAAATTTCACTGTCCTTTTTCATGATCCTACTATGAAGACTAAGATTTTATATGACCCAAAATACCCCTGGCTGGACATTCACTTCACTCAGGCTCCCTTCTTCAAATTTGGGACTCCCCCATATTTCGTGTGTGTGTGTGTGTGTGTGTGTGTGTGTGTGTGTGTGTGTAATACAGTGATGCTATACACTTACCTGGTCTCCAGGCTAAGAGGTCATTTTAATCCCCTGCATTTTGACTTCTTCCTTCTGCTATCTACTCTCAGATCTTTCAGGTCTGTTTTACTTTCCCTTTAATCTCTCCCATAGGTCAATACAGGTATCTGTTCTTCTATGTCCCAGAGAAGCTCCTGTTAATCTCCTGTACCATCTCCCTCTCTCAGGCTCCTTCATAATCTGAGCCTGCTGCTCAAAGCAGAGGAGAGGGAAGCGGGGCTTGAAGTATCTCTAGAGGCTCTGAGCCAGTCTCTTGTGAAGGTCACATGCCCTCGTGTGTTTGCCTTTTGTAAATTCAGGCTGAGATTAGACCCATGGCGTTGCTCTCCAGCCTTCTCCATGACCTGGCTGAGGAACCTGGCCTTGGCCTGCCTTTGATTTTTTTGGGTTTTGTCATTGTTGTTTTGTTTTGTTTGAGACAGGGCCTCACTATGCAGTTCAGGCTGGCTTTGAATTCACTTTGTAACCCATGCTGGCCTAGAACTCATAGTGATTCTCCTGCTCAGTCTCTGGAGTGCTGGGATTAAAGATGTGTGCCACCATGCCCAACTTTTTGCCTGCTTTTGTAACTGGTCCTCCATCACTGGAGTCAGCCTAGGTCTTGGGAACTTCTTGATTTCCCTCCAGACTTAACTCCTTCTGGCCATTTCCCCTCTTTCTCGTCTCTCTCCTCCCCTTCCTCATCCTCCTCATCCTCATCCTCCTCCTTCTTCTCTCTCTCTTCCTCCCTTCCTCCCTCTCTCACTCCAACTACATAATAATAATAATAGCCACTTTTTGCCAAGAATGTCGTATGCACCAGGAGAATTGTATACATTAGCTCATTCCATCATGTAAAGGTTACCTGGCTCATAGTAGGCACTTAATGAAGGCATGGATGGTTTCTCCCCAGTTCGTCATAGGGCAAACAGAAGCTCAAGGAGGTAACACAGATTAAAAGGTACAGAGATAGAATTAAAACTCAAGTCAATTTGACCACAGACTCTAGGTCCCCAATGGCTGTATGAAGATGCTTGTAAAACCACTGCAGCTTCTTGAACCCAAATCCCCAGGCTTCTCTGAAGGGGAAGCTGAGAGCTGTGGTTAGGGATACTGAATTTGAAGTCAGACAACTAGTAATCAGGTAGCACCACTTCTTAGTTGTGTGAATGTGGGCAAGTTACTGTTAAGTAACTCTCTATACCATAGCTTCCTCATTGGCAAATGGCAATAATAATAGTAACAACTTAGAGGGTCGGGCCACTTTAATGGGATACTTGAATAAAGGACTTAGCATGGGGTTTGGCACATGGTAATACCTAAATGAACATTTGTGAGACAAACACATTAACAGCACTGTCTCTGTCCCTTGTTCCTTACCTGATTCCCTTAACCCTTTATCCGCTCTAGTGTGTGAAGGATGGCCACCAAAAAGACATGTCTATGTCCTAAATCCTGGGACCTATGAATGTTATTTTATTTGGAAAAGTATTTTTACAAATGTGATTAAGTTGATGATCTTGAAATAAGGAGATCATCTGGAATTATCTGGTGTATCTTAATTTCAATGACCAGTGTCCTTATAAGAGAAGAAGAGAAAGATTGATATTTGTATCATAGTATCTAAGTATTGTTAAATTTACATCATAATATTTGAGTTACAGAAAAATCAGAGCCAGGCATGGTGGCACATGCCTGTAATCCCAGAACTTGGGAGGCCAAGGCAGGAGGATCGTCATGAGTTTGAGGCCAGCCTGGTCTACATAGTGAGTTCAAGGCCAGTCTAGACTACATAGCAAGACCCTGTTTAAAAACAAATTAGGAGAAGAGTAAACATTACTCAAGGACTTTACTTGCTCTTCTAGGGAAGGAGCTAGTGTATTTTTGGTTGTATATGGGATAGTTGTACCATGTTAAGTGGACCTATGTCTTTGTTGTTGTCTATCTTAGTCACTTTCCTTGTCTCTGGGACAAGGAAACACTAACAACTTAAAGGAGGAGAGGTTTGTTTTGGCTCATGTTTCAGAAGTTTCAGTTCAGCAGCCTCAAACATAGAAACTGCATGGAGGGGCCTGGGCAGAGGAGGAAAACTGCTTACCTTAGGGCAGTCAGGAAACAGAGAGAGCAAAGGGAGGAACTGAGGAGGGAGAGGAGGGAGATATGCCCTCCCAGGCCATGCCCCCAATGACTGGCCTCTAACCACCCCAATCACCTTCCAAAAGCCCCACCTATGAGCACATAAGGCTCTTGAGGCACATCTGGATATAAACCACAATGTCATCTGCACAGATTTGCCAAGTTGACAAGGTGTGGACTTTTGATGGTCAATTCTGTGTGTCAGCTTGACTGGGCCATGGGGTGTTCAGATATGCAGTCAAACATTATTTTGGGTGTTGTGTGAGAGTGTTTTTGAATGAGATTATCATTTAAAAGGAATAGGCTGAATAAAGTGGATGACCCTTCTTAATGTGGAGGGAATGCATTCAATGCGATGAAGGTCTAAAGACAACAAAAGGGTGACTTGGCTCTAAATAATAGAGAACTCTCCTGCCTGGCAACTTTCCAAATAGGACACTGACTCTTCTGGGTTCTGCTGCAGCCAGCTGGCTTCATGACTCAAACTGGTATATTGGCTTTGCAGATTTTGGATTCACTATCCTCTACACTTTATGAGCTCACTCCTTATATTATCTATCTATCTATCTATCTATCTATCTATCTATCTATCTGCTTTATCTCCTATGTTTCTCTGAACAACCCTGATTAATATAAGAAGGAACTATTTACCAGTTCATTCCATGATACCAAAATCAGACAAAGACATTACAAGAAATGAAAATTATGGGCCAAACTGCATCTGGTAACATGTAAAAAGAACTAAATGCTATGGACAAGTGATATTTATCCCTGGAATGCATGGTTCGTTGAACATCCAATATTGAATGTAATATACTATATTAATAGAATAAAGAACAAAAACTATGAGAGCATATCAATAAACACAGAAGAAACATCTGATAAAATTTAGAAGCCTTTTATCATTAAAAAATACTCTAACTAGTACTTGAGGGAAATATCCTCCACTAGATAAAGGGCATCTACAAAAACCCCATAGCTAGTATCTTATTTAGTGGTGAAAAACTGAGGATTTCACACTCTATGTTCTGGAATAAGACAAGGATGTCTGCTCTCACCACTTTCAGTCAACATTTGAAGCTCCAGCCAGAGGAATAAAGCAAGACAATAAGTTAAAGATATTTACATAACAATAGAAGTACATCTTTATCTCTATTTGCAGATGATATAAGCTTATACACAACAAGAAATCTACCAAAATATAATAAAGTTATAAACAAGTTCACCAAAGCTGTAGAATACAAAAGTCAATGTAAAATATACATATTTCTATGTACTAGCAATGAACAATTCAAAATGAAATTAAGAAAACAATGTCATTTATGAAGACATCAAAATAATAAAATATTAATAAAATTAATGAAAGAATCTCTTGACTTATACTCTAAAAAGTACAAAAAAATTTAATATTAGAACCAAACTCAGAATCTTCACACTGAACTGCATCCCCAGCCCTTTGTAAAATTTTTAAAATGTTGAGACAGGGTCTTATTAAGTTGCTAAGTTGTCCAGGCTGGGCTTGAACTCAAAATCTTCCTGCCTCAGCCTCCCAGAATGTTGGGATTACAGGTGTGCACCACTGCACCAGATTTACAAAATATTTAATAGAAATTAAAGAGGGCCTAAATATTGGAAAACTCACCCTGTATACTCATGAAATGAAAAAGTCTTTTAAATTTAATCTCAAAATTGGCCTATGGACTTAATACAATCCCCATCAAAATCCCAGTTGGTTTTTGAAAAGAAGATTTGAATAGCTAAAATACATATGAAATTTCAAGGGATCCTGAACAGATGAAATAAACCTTGAGAGAGAAAACCAAAGTTGGAAGATTCACACATCCTAATTTCAAAACTTATAACAAAGACACAGGAATCAAGACTGTCATACAAGCATGAAGATAGATACATAGTTCAATGGAATACAATTGAAATTCCAGAAATAAACCTTTGTATTTATGCTCAATTGATTTTCAACAAGGATGCCAAGACAATTCAATGGGGAAAGAAAAGTCTTTTCAACAAAGATGCTGGGACACCTGGTTATCCACATGGAAAATAAATTAAATTAGACCTCTTCCTCACACCAGAAACAAAAATCAACTAAAAAAATGGGTCAAATCCATAAATGTAAGAGCTTAAAATATAAAACTCTTAGACAAAAATATAGATAAATCCATATGACCTCAGATTTGGTGATATATTTGTATACGTGATCCCAAAGCACAAAAAATAAAAGAGAAAATAAATAAATTGGGCTTTGTGAAAGTTAGAAATGTCTTTAAAGGATACTGTCAAGAAATTGAAAATGGAACCCAGAGAATGGGAGAAAATCCTTGCAAATCATACACCTTATAAAGGACTTGTATCCATAATATATTGAGAATACATACAAATCAACAAATAACTCAATTAAAAATGAGTGAATTACCTAAACAGATACTTCTTTAAGGAAGATACACAAATGGCCACTAGGAACATGAAAATACTCTCAACATCATTAACTACCAGGCAATGCAAACCCACACCATAATGTAACACCAGTTGACACCCACTAGAATAACTATAATCTTAAAAGTAGAAAATAACAAGTGAGAGAATGTGGACAAATTCGAATCCCTATACACTGCTGATAGGTATACAAAATAATACAGCCACTTGGCAAATAGTTTGTAGTTGCTCCAAAAAATAGGCATAGAATTATGCCTAATGACTGAACAATTCCACTCCTAGGTTTATAATTAAGAGAAACGTACACACATATCTCTATACAAAAATCTGTACATGAATGTTCATAGCAGTCTCATTCAAAATGGGCAAAAATAGAATCTGAATGCTCATCAAGAGATGAATGCATAAAATTATGTGGTACATATTTCTATACAATGGATTATTATGTAACAATAAAAAAGAAACTATTGACACACACTGAAATATAAATGAACCTCACAAATAAATACTATGTAATAGAAACTAGTCATAAATGACTAAATAGCATTTAATTCCATTTATATGAAATGCTCAGAATAGGTAAATCCATTGAGAAAGAAAGTAGGTGTGTAGTTAGCAGGGACTGGGGGAGGAAGGAATGGGAATTGGTAGTGTCAGGGTTTATATCTGGATGTCCCCTAAGGGCCTCCTGCACTCATAGGCAGGGATTTTGGAAGGTAAACAAACCATGAGGGCACTAACAGCTAACTTGCTGTTAGGAGGTAGGATCTGGTCAGAAGAAGGAGGTCACTGGGGCTATGACCTGGAAGGGTAGATCTGCCTCCCCAGCTCCTCCTTTTTCTCCCTGTAAGGGCAGGTTTTGCTATGCACAGGGCAGCAGCATACAAGCCCATCATCCCTAATGAGCTCCCAGGGTACAGATACTCTGTGTGGCGAGTATGTGCACAGCTGTCAGCCTTAGCAATCAGCACGGCTGGGAGGGAGTCCCAGTCACTGGGAGTCAAGTCATCCAGTGAGGGCATGCGGGCTCCTAGGAGGAAGACCACTGCACCCCTGGCCAGATGTGGGCCCTGGGAGGCCCTTCTGCCAGGGCCAAGATTCCTTCCACAAAGCAGGTTTGTTCTACACCAAACAAAGGACAAATGGAGAATCACAGGCACAGGCACCCTGAGCCTTAGTGCAAGGAAGTAATTTAGCCTGGACATTTTTAAAAGCAAATGTTACCTGTCATTCACTTTGGCCATAAAACCCCTTAATAAAATGCTCATGGAGAGTCCAAAGGGAAACCTGAAAGCTGCTCGCCTTTCGGACCAGGCCTGGGAAATGGACTTGGACGTTCGCTTTTCAGGACTGTGAATTCTAAGTAGCACTTTGTTAAACCCCAGTGGAAAGGGCAGGCAAGGAAAGCAAAGGGCGCCTCGCCCACCTGGGCCCTCACTCTGGGCTCTTCTCATCTCCAACCTGAGCAGACACTCTTCACATTAAGAACAAGTGACTGAAAAAGAGTCCCAGGTGAGTGGCTTCCCTGGGAAAGAAGAAAGGGCAAGAGTTCCAAGGTCACCAGGCTAAAGAGGCAAAATTTCTCAGACAAGGGGAAAATCAGAGTAAGGATCTAATTGTGGGTCCCTCTATTCGTAGGTGCTTGCTGGCGTGGGTCTGACAGCTAACTGGGCATGCCGGGATGAGGGAAGTCGTGCAGATGTCTCTGTTGCCCCTTTAAGCCTCTGGACCCAGAATGTGTCTGGCTCCCAGGGGAGTTCCCACAGCATTTTTGAACTGAACTGACCCACATCAATTCCTGGGAGAGACTGTCAGGAATCTCAGATGGAATATCCCTCTTTAGCCCTGGATTCTTGACTTTTGCAGGTTTCCATTGTCTGTAGGAGTTGTCTACTTGGCCACAGCCTCCCTGTGTGACAGGACATGAGAATTTGCCCGTTTAGGTGGGGCAACAATTAAACTAGAGATGATTAAACTTGCTGTGGGATGAGGAGAGAGGAGGAGGCAGGATGCATGCTAGTCCCTCCCCATCCCATGGACCACATATGTTTGATGTAGCCTAAATCAAACCAAGTTGTCAGAAGCTGAGTTGTAATCATCCTTGTGTCCCTTCTGAGGAAAAAGGCAGTGTTTGGTATATATGATCGGAGATGGAGATACCTGTGGTTTGGAGCCAAAGAGACCTGCATCAAACGTCAGGTTCTGCCTTTTCCTGGACAGGAGAGGTCATTTAAGTTCCTTGACTTCTGAGAGCACTAGTTTTCTCATCTGTATATAAAATGAATTTTGTATGAGAGAATGGATGCAAAGCACTTGGACTGTCATAGGTACTTAATAAATGATAGCCATCACCACCATCATCATTAGCATTTGTTGAGTGCCTCCTATATGGCCATTCCCATGCTTGGCTGGGATACAGAAGATAAAGGAGAAGCAGTGCTTTCTTCTCCAGGTTAGTATCTCATGGGAGAGCTAAGGTGCACACAAATAATGAGTAATGCAAGTGACAGGCAGTACTATCAGGATATGGAACTCAAAGGAGGGAACAGACCCTGTGAGCTAGGGCTTCCAAGGAAGGTCACCCAGAAGTGGGGGCTTAAATGTTGCCTGGAAAGACTGATTTCCAATTTGAGGGAGTAGGGTGGAGAGAAGGGAAAGCCTTCCTGGATTTATTCAGCCCAAGCCAGCACTGGAAGTTGGCAACATCCTGGCCTCCAGTTGGATTCTTGGGGGTCAGTCAGGCTCAGGGCTGAGTCAGCTTTCGGGCTGCATGTACTGAGTTAGCCACTGGAGGGCAACAGAGCTTGAGAAATAGAGAGGCTGCTAGAGAAAGGAAAAGATTTCCTGGGGTACTCCAAGAGTTGGAGAGAGGAAAAGGGAAGGGGAAGTAAAAAGAATTAAGATGTGTTATGCACATGTACTAACTCCTTATGATGAATGGAATCATTATGCACTACAAACGTACTGACAAAAATTATTAAAAACAAAGATTTCTGAGCTGGGTGTGGTGGTGTATGCCTGTGGTCCCAGCACTTGGGAGGCTGAGGCAGGAGGATTACCATGAGTTCGAGGCCAGTATGGGCTCTATGGTGAGCTCAAGGCCAGCCGAACTACATAGCAAGATCCTGTCTCAAGAAACCTAAAAAAGGGCTGGGGATTTAGCTCAGTGGTTCCACCGCCTGCCTTGCAAGCGCAAGGACCCGAATTCGATCCCCGGTACCAAAAAAAAAAAACCCTAAAAAAAAATTTCCTTGGGGACTCCCACCTTTTTGATTCAACAACCTGCCTGAAGCCTCCCTTTCTCCAGCTCAGGATCCCACCCCTCTGCTCCCTGTCTTTGGAGCCCTAAGCCTTCATCAGAAGCTCCCAAATTTCTTGCCCTAGGCACCTCTGCCCAGGCCATCAATCCTGGGAAGAAAGTTAGCTCTCCACACTCCTGCTCTTCCAAGGGAGGCAGAGAAGGCCATAGGCTCTACTTTGCATCCTGGAAAGGTGCTGTGAGACACAAACTGGCCAGGCCAGGGGGATTTATATGCCTCTGAGAGACTGCCTTCTGGGTGAGAAAGGTGCTGATGGTTTGCCAGTTCAAGTCTATCAGGGCCTCATCTGAACTCCAACCCCTTCTCAGGCAGCTCTGGGGAGATGGGGGTCTGGGCAGGGCTCAGGGGACAGACTGAGGGCCTAGGAAGAAACTGGGCTCTCAAAGGGAGGGGCTCTAAGCTTAGTCCCTGGGGCCTTTCTGGTGGGAGGTGGGAAAGAAGACTGCTAAACCAAAATGAAAGAAGTTATGAGAGTGAGCTGGAGGGGAGGTCTCAAGGTCAGTGATCCAGGCTGAGTTGGCTCAAGGGCAGGGGGAGGGTGGTGTGCCTGGGTGCCACACACAAAATCTGCCAGTAGTTATCTGGCCAGCTGGGTCCAGCCCCTTATTTGTCCCCAGGATACCCTCAGGGGCTCACTAGCCTGTCTCCCAGCAGGCTGGGGTTATCAGTGGAGAAAGCCAAGAACCCGACCCTTTAGCCTTGGAGGAGGGTAGAGCTGGTCCACCATGTATATTCCCTGTGTTTAGGATTGCCTAGGGAGTCCACTGTGTTCACTAAGGAGCCATACATAGGCCTGGACAAAGACATGACTTCTCCTCAGTGTCATCATCATCCCCCAGGTCTACCAGTCCTCTGAGACAGGGAACTAGGCTGAGATCAGTGACAGGTGGGGACTGCTGCTGCTTCTCACCCTCAAATTCCTAAGCTCCTGACAGTGATGAACGGTCAGGCGCCTCCTTACATATCCCCCAGGTAACCAGAGTGAGGCAGTAACAGGTGGCCTGGGCCTGGTGCTACAGGATTCTCTCCTGGTGGGCCACATAGAAGACAGGATGGGGAACTGCTAGATGAGGCTGAGCCCAGATCAGTAAAACAGAGGAGGGACGGGAGGGCTGTCTGAAGATGAGCCTGGGGTCTAGCTGCAGTTCAAGCCCTGTCTACCAGCCGTGCACAAGGAGCCATACTTTGGCTCTCAGATGCTCTGTTCCAGGCACTTGTCAGGAGGGGTAGGGGGCAGGTCATTTTCCTGTACAGGGTCTGCAGGCTTTGGACAAATGCACAGGAGTTCAGAGGAGGGGTAAAGGGGCATGAGGTGGGGGTAAAGAGAGAGGGACTGCCAGGCATAGTGGTGCAGGCCTGTAGTTCCAGCACTCGGGAGGCTGAGGCAGGAGGATTTCCAGGGGTTCAAGGCCACCCTGGACTACATAGTGAATTCAAGGCCAGCCTGAGCTACATAGTGAGATGAGAGAGAGAGAGAGAGAGAGAGAGAGAGAGAGAGAGAGAGAGAGAGAGAGCGCACGCAGGGGCTCCTGTCCATTCCTGGTGTTTCCCTGCCTTCAGCCTGACCCAGAGCCAGGCTGGCACCTGGCAGATCAAGATGATCTCAGGGTAAACACCCATAAAGCAGGCATGCAGCGGGGGCAGAGACAGGCAAGGGCTGGGGGTAGTGTGTGCTTGGACCTTTCACCTTTAGTACTATCCTTCCTTTCCCCCGGCCACTGGAGTGAAACCAGATTTCCAGAGCTTACCCACCTGGGCTGATAAGACCTAGCTCTTCAGGCGTGGCAGTCAGCAGGAAGAGTGGGAGGTGTTGGCCCCACCCCAAGTTTGCCCTGAGACTGACCTAGAGATAGAACTACTTGGGGAAAGCAAAGTATTCAAGGGAGAGGGAGGGCAGCCTGGGCCCAACAGGAAGCCCAGCTGGTCACAGCTAGGAGGCAAGTGGAGGCAGAGGGTAGAACAAGAGAGAAACAGGGGTATAGGTAGGGGTGTGGGGTAGGCTGGGAAGAAGCTGGCTGGGTAATAGAGGTATTTGCAAACTAAGGTTGGTGAGTGTGGGATGCAACTGGATTGTGCCTGGAGCCTGGAGTTTCTCATCTCTAAAATAGGTCTACCAATAACAACCTCAAGGGCCAGAGATTTAGCTCAGTGGTTTCGCCACCTGCTGTGCAAGCGCAAGGACCCGAGTTTGATCCCTGGTACCAAAATAATAATAATAATAACCTCAAAGATGTTGTGAAGATTAACCAAAGGTAGAAGCCACAGTGCCTGGCTTGGTTCAAGATGTGGAAGCTCTTCCCCTCTCTGGAGGGAATGGATAGTTATATCTGTGAGCAGGTACAGGCAAAGGCGATAGGTATTCTAGGAGGCAGACAAGAAGCATGGGGTGACCAGAGATGACTGTAGACAGAGAGAGGGTTGTTAGGCTTCTTTGGGTGGTTCCAGTTGGCATCACCCTGGGCCTCAGGTTAGGGTTCTTGCCCCCTGATCCTTCCATCTGCTTTTCCAAGGGTTGGCTCTGGCTGGGTCAAGTGGATCATCAAGGCTCACACCTTGACTTGACACATACTCCTTTCCAGAACCCTGGGCTGTCAGTGTAGGGTTAGAATTAGAAGATCAAATTGTTTAGCCTGATTACCTAGGGTTGAATCTTGACTTTTTCACTTCCTAGCTGTGTGACCTTGGGTGTGTTACCTCATCACTCCATGTCTCAGAGGACAAGGCAGAGAAGGAGAGGTCAAGGACAAGGGCCACCAGAATAGAAAGGCAGTGTGCATATATTCAAGCATCTGCATGGATGACAGCAAACATGACAGAATATGGAGGTGAGACTCTGAATTCCATGAAGGCAAAACCCAAGTTTGCCACCTGGAGGTGAAAAAGAATGAGAGCTTGGTATGAACATGCACATGTGTGGGGGACTACAAGAGGAGCTGAGGAAGATGTGTGTGCCACACAAAGCATGTGTGAACGGGTAAGAATGTGTGTGGCTGGGGAGGAGAGTTCTTTGTAGGAGGCACTGTAGAAGAATAAGTGTTTCCATTTAGTAAGTCCTGTGGTGGACCAGGTATGACCCTGAGCCCCTTATGGGCATTAGCTCATTCACCCCTCACTGTGGCTCTGTGGATGAGAAGCATCTCTAGCTTACAGAAAAGTGACTGAGGCACAGAGATGAAGTGACTTACCTTCTTAGGAGACACAGCTGAGCAGCAGTGACACACTGGCTCTGACGTTTACTGCACCCTTCTTCCCCTTAGTGTGGTGAGCAGCTGAGATGGGAAAGAGCTACTCTTAGTGTGTGTGGGGGTGGGGGTTGCTGCACAGCATCTGAGGCTTCTTGCAGGCTACAGATGTTCTACATCCCTGGGCCCACAAGGCCCCATATACTAATTTGGGGTTGGCCTTCCTTCGGGCAAGGCTTGTTGGGGCTCCTCTTTGGATCAGCAGCACTGGTCCAGCTCAGAGGCCAGCAGAAAGGCAGAGTTCAGGAAATGTCCATGGACTTGAATCCTGAGGGGTGTAGTGTGTGTGTGTGTGTGTGTGTGTGTGTGTGTGTGTGTGTAGTGACAGTGACCTGAGTCTTGGGTGGGGAATGACAGCCAGCAGAGCAGGGAAGGCTTGGATAAGAGAGGGCCCCATCCCCCACAGATCCTGACATCCTCTCAGACTTCCCTGGCAGATCACTTTTCCCTACTGCGGGGGCCTGAATCACTACATCTGAGGCTTGGCTAGGGTGAGTCAGGAGGTGGGAACTTAGAGTCATGGTCCTGGTTGAGGCAGGAAGAGGGTATAGCCCTGCTCCTGGGCCTCCTGTATCTAGTATGGGAAAGTTGAGGCAGAAAGGCTGTGCCAGGACTGACTAGAGGTGGCCAGCTTGTGGAGTAGGCCTGGACACAATGACTCTGTTCATTTCCTCTGCTGCCTCATGCCCCCTCCCAGTTTGAGCTGTTGGCACATTCAGGAACTGCTTCTGTCTCCCCAGGTTTCCCAAGCCTCATCACCCTCATCTGGGCCGGAGCTGTCCTCCCCAAGAGCAGTGGGCATTTTGGCCACAGAGAGGGAGAGTCTGAGGCTGAATATGGAGTTGGCAGGAATGGCCCTAGCTGATAAGGACTTGGTCTGTAGCCAGGAGCACAGATGACCTTTCCTAGGCCTAGTAGCCTCTTGGAGGACTGAACAAAGCCAAGTCCTGGCCATGCTGGAGGCTGCTGCTTTCCAGGCATGAGCCAGCTTTTAACCAGGAATGAACCAAATAAGCAAGTAAGCATTAGGGACTGGAAATGTTGCAAATCGGTATGGTAGAGGGAATGGGCAGATATTTGGGGAACAGACATACTAGGTGATCAGCTCAGTGACCTCACGTGTCATTTCTTCCCTCTAAGGCTTAATTTCCCCCTTAAGTAAAATGGGAATAGAGGAACTCATTTTAAATGGTGGTGAAAAGAAAAACATGGTTTCTTGACATATAAGCTCAATAAGCAGCGGATATTCAGATTTTGATATCCTGGCATGCACTTCAGGGGTCCTAGTCTCCCAGCTGGAGTACTCCAGTGGACTTGGAGTTTTCTTTTGCAGTGCTACAGTTTGAAACCAGGATCTCCTACATGACAGGTATGAACTGTGCCACTGAGCCCCCTTGTACCTTGTTCTTATATTTCCTTGCTTAGGCCCTAGTGCTAAGTGCAGCTGGGAGCAGGGAGACCCTACACAGAGTCACCTCACTCTCAAGCCTCCGTTTCTGAACGTAGGAGTGGCTCAGCATATTCCTTTTTACTTTCCCCCAAATACAGCCACGGAGATCAGTAGAGGAAGCAGTGAGAAACACAGTAGCTCAATCTCCCATTAAGTGAGAATGGAAATCAAACTGCATATATGGTAGATCTCTTAGGGAATGTTGCTCACCTGATTATCTCCATAAAGGAGCAGCAGGAAGACTTTCTACCCTTGGTAGTCCCAAAGCCAATCCCAACTTCCTCTAAGTTCTTCCTCTTAGTTCTTTCCCACCCTCCGCACAAGGGGCAAGGCTACGCCTGTTTTATATTCAAACGTGTGTGCCGGGCCACGCCTTCCAGTAGGAGCTCCCGGTTTGTCCCAGCGCGCAAAGTGCTATCAAGCACCAGCAGGGGGAGACATTAGCACGTGGGTACGTCTGCTAGGGTCGGACCAGGGAGAGTGGATCAGACCAGGAGGGGTCTGCGCTATGGGATAGAGCCAAATTATAAGCAAAGAGGAAAGGAGGGGCGGAGAGAATGGGCCAAGGCTGGAAGACAAAGACCCAGCCAAGAGACTGGAGTTGGGCATCTCAGAGACAGGATGCCCGCTTTTGTTTTTTTCGAAAGGCTCCTGCCCTGAACCTTTTCCTATTTGTGCTTTCTTATACCCGTTTGCCTATCACGGGGCCTTGCACATGACAGGACTCTAAATCTATACTCCTAGGCGGTCCCACAATACTCAAAGTTGAGATTCTGAAGGCTTGGTCTCCGGTGCAAAAGAATGCGCTTCCCCTCTGGACGAGTACTTTTCCCTAGTCTCTACTACCCACCGCTACCTCTTTGGCTTTGAAATACAGACGGCGCTCTTTGAGGATGAAAAGAGGAAAGTCCATCAGAGCCCTAGTAAGATGGGGCAGGGAACAGACAGGCTGTCCTTACCCACCCAGTTCTGGAGGCTCCTGAGCCCCCCAGCACACAGTGCTACCGCATTTGTTTTGAAACGCAGACAATGCGTTTCGAAGGCGAAAGAGGAAAATCTCATAAGAGCCCTACGTGTGATAGGTCCAGGAGCAAGCAGTCTGACCTTACCCATCCAGTACATAAGCCTCCAGAGTCACAACCACCCACTGCTACCGCTGTTGTGTTCAGTGCAAACTGACCGAGCTTTTCGACAGCCAAAGAAGAAAAGACCACCAAAGTCCTAAGACTGGACTGGAAAGGCTGCTTTTGCCATGAAGGAGGGCACAGAGCAGGACTTCAGGGCTCATGTTTAGGCGCGGGTGTGGATGTGTAAAAGAATGGAAGTACTGTAGCTTCTTGAGGAACTTCGGACAGGGCTAGCTGGCCCAGGTCAGTGGACCAGGGTGTTGACCAGACATGACGTGCGGGGAGAAGAGGAGGCCGGCAGCTCTTCAGAAGCGCCAACTTCTCACAGACAGCTCGCTCTGGGAGAGGAACTAAGGGAGACCCAACCCTAACCGCAGGAGCCACACACTCAGACTGGCTCCCTTGCGAGCTCCGCGTCCTTAAGAGCTCCCTGAAACTCCGCCCCCTTCCCGCTCTGGGGGCGTGGCATGGGGGCAAGGACCCCGTCACGGAGCTTGCTATTGGCTAGGAGAAGCAGGGTTGGCTTTGCGTTCGCCTGAGCAGGGGAGTAGATAGCATAGCGGTAGCAGAGGGAGTCTATGCGCGCTGGACAGCAGTGGGAGGTGTGTGAGGCTCGCGCTGGCCACAGACCCTCGGGCTCAACAGCCGGGGAGCAGCGACTCAGCAACGGGGCTGCCGGGCCAGCCGGCCGACACTTCAGAGGCGCAAACTGATGGGCCTGGCTCCCTGGGCAGCGCCTTACCGCTCTTTTAAGTACACTGAACGGGGCCCGCGCTGAAGTAGAAGCTGTCGGGGGACTCGCAGCCCGGAGTGCAGTGTAGTCCGAAGGAACAGAGCCCGTGCCAGGGCGACCCAGTCGGGAGCCTGGGGACCGAGCTCGCATTGTGGGGAGACCCCCACTTCTTCCCAGGGACGCTAGTCCCAGGACGGTTGAGGCATTGGGACAGCCACCGTGTCCTCCGCGGGGAGACCCCGTCGGGGAGAGGGCGCGCAGTCCCAAACAGTCTCGGGGAGCCGAGCGGAATCAAGCAGATCACCCGGGGGCGCAGAGCCCCCATCACCCTTCGTGCGGCGGAGAGGCCAGAGGAGCGAGCCTTCGGAGGCCGCAGCCCATGCCCAGGTTGGGGACGCCTGCCCAGTGAATCCTCCTGGCCGGCTGGGCGGAGAAGAGCGACACCGAAGCCGGCAGGAGGGGAGCACTTCAAGGCCAGCGGCTTCGGAGGATGGGCGCCTGAGTGGCTCCGATTGCAGAGCGGCACGGGAAGGCGAGGCGAGCTTTGCTGAGTAGGCTCCAGGGGATCCCGAAGTGCAGCCTGCCCCCGGGAAGATGGCCCGGCCTGGGCAGCGTTGGCTCGGCAAGTGGCTTGTGGCGATGGTCGTGTTGGCGTTGTGCCGACTCGCCACGCCGCTGGCCAAGAACCTGGAGCCCGTGTCCTGGAGCTCCCTCAACCCTAAGTGAGTAACTTATCTGCTCGGGTCCCTAGGGGTGGGAGACACTCCTTCGGGGTGAGGCTGTGCGCCCCCGAGTGCGCGTGAGGAGGTGTCGGAGGAGGAGCGGCGCCCCATTTTGTCTCCTGCTTTTTCTAGTGTTTTCTGGAGGGCAGACGGGGCAGGGTGCGGCGGGGTGGGTGGGGGCACTTGGCCGGGTTTTGATCCCCCGGCTTCCCGGCCCTCGCCTTCGCGCGTCTCAGGTCAACTCGAGAGGGTCGCAGCAGGCGGAGCTAGGGAGTCCGGGTGCTCCAGAGCCCACCCCAGAGCTGGGGGGGGGGGCGAGAACGCAGCCCCCTCCGGGGCCCCTGGGAACGTGGTGGTTTTTGTCCGAAGCCGCTCTGGGGTCGAGCTTGACCTGGGCGGGGGACGAGGTCGGAATACCGGTTCCTCATCTGCTTAGCTGTGAGGGGAAGGCGCGCGGGATCGGGCGCCTTGGGCGAGTAGCAAGCAGCGCCTGCATCTCTATTCTGGCTTCTCCCATTTTCATTTTCTCTTTCTTCCCTGTTTGCTTCTCTGGCTTTGGTGTCTCTTCATACCGCCCCCCCTCCCTGCCGGGGCAGTAGAAAGGCGGGCGCCGCTCCCAGGCTCACAAAGGCGGCGGTGGAGAGGGGCGGAGTGGGAGAAGGGTTGTGTGTGTGTGTGTGGGGGGGGTTCTGTCCAGCGCCCGTCGGGGGTCCAATGGAGCCCTCAGCAGAGCTTCTTCGGAGGCCCGCCGAAGCGAAGAGTGGCGGCGCAGCTGGCGAGGGAGTTGGGTGGGGAACGAACGATTCCTGCCCAGGCAGGTTCCGTTAGTCCCCCCACTCTGTGTCCCTCAGATCGAACAGTAGTGCTTAGCTTTCTCCCAGAGGTTTTTTGGGGCGGGGGACAGTGATTTAAAGGAGATTCTTCCCCTTCACAACTCTCCCGCATCTCCAAACAACACATACACCTTTTAGGGCGGTGGTTCAGTGGTTTGTGGGTTGTTAGTGGGGAGTTGCTGGGCCTGTTGTGACCTCTGGACCTTTTCCTTTTTTTGCAGCCAGGACTCAGGTAGGAACTCAGGGTCAAAGTCTCTCTTCCCTGTTTTCTGGAGGTCCCAACAGTGTGTGGACAACCCCACTTACTGGGAAAGTGGGGGCCCCTGACCTGCCCCATCCATGCTTCCCAATTCCTGTAACTGGAATTTCTTCCTGTCCACTCTTGCAGGGTGCCCCACTAACTTCCCAGGCTCCTGCCTGCTTTGGCCTCTTGGGTCCCAGGTCCTGGGTCCCAGGGGGTTGGTGCATCTATTAGCCCTGGAGTGGGAGAAGACGGCTTCTTTAGTTCTCTTTGGGTTGATACAGGATGCTATTGCAGGTCGGTGGAATGACTAAACTAGGATCAGAGTGAAGGGCTCTGCCTTGTACCAGGAAAAGGACTAACAAGACTTTCTCTCCTACCAAGACGCCAAATTGGGTGAAGTGATTTGCTAACTGCAGGGGCTCAAAATGGTCTGAGGGCCCTGGGCTAATGAGCCCAGGGGAAAAGGTCGTGAAGTGCCCAGTTCTCCCCTGTAAGGGTGGAGGCTGGAAATGCTTTGAGCCCGTTAAGTTGAAATCTGCCTGGAGTGGCCCATCCTAGGGGCTCATGGGAGTGACCTAATTGCTCTCTCGGGTCTCTAACTAGAGATAGCGTCTAATTCCACAGCTGGAAAGGAGCCATCCTGCAGAGTTTAGGGCACTGAGAGAAACAGGATCTATCTGAGTCTCGTCCTTTTTGTGTTCTGAGCCTTTCGTGGTCTGGACTAGCTTATGGATTTGGGGAGGTTGTATCCCCTCTGCCTATCCTTCTCCTTAAAAAGAGGGCAAGCATTCCGAGGTGGGGATGGGGGTGGCTGTGGACTCAGTAGAACCTGCCCAAATTCCATCCTGTAATTGAGAAGATCCTGGGAATTGTCCAGGACCTATCCTGGTGCACTGCCCCCCGCCCCAAGTTCCTTGTAGGCTCAGGGGTCTGGAATGCAGGGTTGTCTGTGTGTGTTGGCTGGGAGTAGGGGGCAGGAGGACAGGAGGGAAGCACTGCCCTCAGCTCCACTGGAGCTCTTGGGGCTGCCCTGCCACCACACCCAACCTGCAGGCTGACACAGCTTTTCAAATAAACTGTCTCTGTCTATCTGCCTCTGTCCTGCCTGAGCTCCCCTTCTCAGGCCCATGTTGGTCACCTTCTCACCGTCTGTAGCCTCCCTGAACCACTTTTACCTCCCCTCTCCGCCTGCTAGGCTTGCTTGCTCTCCTGCTTTCTCACACTCCCTCTCACTCTTAGTCACATTCTGCCTCTTTTTCTCAAGTCCTTTTGTTTCTCGAACATGCCTGTGCTCTCCGTCGCAGGCTCATTTTCTCTTTTCCCTCCCTTCATCTTCTCCTGGCTTTTGGTCTCTGCTCAGCCCCTTCAGGAGCTTGCAACCCCCACCCCACCCCGCCCCCCACATACACACACACCAAAAAAATCTCCCAGTGCCTATAAACCCTGCTTAATTGCTTCCTCCTTGGGAAAAAAATCAAAATAAAGAATTGGGACTTGGGGTCTGCTTCCAGGTTCCAGGGCATGAAGCCCCAGCCCTAACTGGGAAGAAAAGCCAGAAGGACCAGTTCAAGTTTCCTGGCCTCTCACCCAAATTAGTGCTGGAGCCTTCTGCCACTGTGGTCATCCCTGAGTGGCAAGAGCTTCTTCTACCTGCCCCAAGAGCCCAGGGTGGGGAGATGAGTTTGATGGCAACCAGAGTGTGTGCTTGCACAACTGAGTGGGGGGCTGTGGACTAAATGGTCCCAGGGTGGCCTCCCCTCCAGCCTTCCCCTTCCCCCCACCCCCCCGGGAGCTTGGGGCAGCCAGCAGACCTCACACTTGAGTCCTTAGCCAAGTCCAGCTGCTGTAGTTCAGTCTCTCAGTACTGTTCTGACCTCTTCCTGCCCCCCATTCAGGTTCCCTCACCTCCAGGGATTGGGAATATGCCTGTAGTCACATTACAGATCTTCCCTCAAAGGGTAGGGGTTCAGCTTGGTGTTCGAGACCCTTAACTGGAGTATGGGTGGAGGCAGCTGCTGACCCCAACACATACTTGCCTGCTACAAGCCAAAGTGTTGGTCCCCCAGCCCCCTCACAGCTGTTCTATAGTCCTGGGGAGACCAGCTAAAAGGGCCCCTTTCTGGAGTGGCTAGGGGCCCTGACCTCTTCTGCTCTGTGGCTGATCAGCCACAGGCAGGGGCTGAGAGTGATGGGAACCCAGCTGTTCCTGTTGCCCTGCCTCCCTGCCCCTCCTCAGGGCAGCTAGGCCAGAGAAAGAAGGGCCCTCGCAAGGCTGAGGTGGGGACTGAATCTTGCCTTTTTTCCCTTGGGCTTTTTGTTGCCTTACCAGCTCAGGTGAAGGGACGAGTGGGCCCTGGATACTACTGTGCATCACTGTTTTCTTGAGGGGGTTAGGACTATGGGGAGAGTGGGCCAACCAGGAGGCTGCTGACGTTGCCATAGGAATACCAGGTTTGGGGGAGGGTCCACCTTGTGGTTGTTAGGGGAACTGAGGTGGGGAAATGTTTTGAGATCCTTGCCCCATGGACAGTAGTGGTTTTGGGTCAGGGTGCTGCACCCAGAGGGGTAAGCACTTTCAGCTTCTACTTTTAAGCGATACTGTGGTTGGTATGCTAATAAGCAGGCAGCACCTTGCTACTTACAATGCATTCTCATATATGATCTCATCAGATGTTCCCAACAGCCCTGGGAAGTAGGTATTCGGTTCCATTTTCCAGATACTGAGGCACAGGCCCAGAAAAGGGAAATGACATGTCAGAGGTCAGTCAGTGACTTGTTAAAGGGAACAGAGCTGTGCTGTGTGTCATTCTTTGTGTACCATCCTGCTGCCTTGAAATCTGGGAGAGATAGGAATTCAAGGTGGGGTTTGGGAAGAGGTGCTGGCTCCTGCTGCCCCTGGGTTCTCCTTTCATCTCACAGGTGTGCATGCATTTGTCCTTGTGACTCAGGCTCTGTCTGGGTGAGGTGAGCCATGTTCTGGCTTCCTCATTTAACTTTCTTAGGCCTACCTCTAAGGTCAGGCTGCTCCAGTGACCTGAACCAGAGGCAGCCAACTCACTGCCTGGCACTCTCCTCTGAGCTCTGAGTAGCTCCTTTGGTTTCTGTCTGGGTCAGGAATCTTTCCCTCTCAGGCACCCCATGGAAAGCAGACAACGGGAAGGGGTGTTAACCCCCCAGTGGACACTAGGTTAGGCAGAGGGAGAGCATAGTTCACATAGGTGGGGAGGTGACTTCCTCTGGGACTCTCCTGGCTTCCCTGCCTCCGACAGAGCTGTGTGTGTGCCAGGACCCAGCTGCTGTACCTGCCCACCCACGCCTGGGCGGGCACTGCTGGGACACGCCAGGCCTGTTCCTGCCGCCTCGGGGGCTGGGTGGAGCTGGACAGAGCTGGGCAAGTGAGAGAGGAGCCTTTAATTTGGGGGCTCCCCACCCTAGCTGGATGAGAGCAGGCTTGATCTCTGGCTTGGGGGTCTAGGCTGGTCCTACCACCCTGAAGGTATGGGCACAGTAGTGTTAGGGTCACCAAAACAAGTCTGTAGCTAGAATCTTCCACCAACTTGGATGTGCATGGCCTGAGATTAGGCTCCCCTCTCTGACCACAGTTTGTTAGGGCCGAGGGAGGGGTGGGAGGAAAGGTAGTGTAGACCTGGTGGGTCATGGGCAGCTTTTTGGGTGTGGTTGTCCCACCTGCAAGCTCTCCCCTCTGTAGATAGTATTGTAAGGTGAGACGAGCTCATCTGGGCAAAGGATGCAGGGGGTGGGGAGACTGGCAGGGGTCCACTGGTGTCTGACTAGTCCAGGGTCTTGGGGGCTACCATCCCCAGATCTTGTAGACTTTTCATGTCCCAGGATCCTTTTGAGCAATCATGGTGGCACTTCTAATCTCAGGGTGGAGGGGAAGCAGCAGGCCATAAGAAAGGAGCTAGAATAGTTCATAGGGCCTCCTCCAAGTCCTTTTACTCCCTAGGGTGGCTCCCTGGGGTCCCAGGACTATCAGAGCTCCAGAGGGAAGGCTTCAGGGGTTACCATGGCAACCTGCTTGGGGCTTCCTGCTGGGCCATGTCAATCCTCTTATTTTCCAGAAAAGGGTTTTGTCTGGGGGTGGCCCCAGGCAGGAAAGCTTGGCTTGATAATAGGGGGAGGGTAGCGGTTTTTCACAGGTAGGGGATAGAGTTTAACTTGGAGACATCCCTTCTTCCTCCTTTCCTACCCTCTATTCCTAACCTGATGAGAAAAAGGGGAGACCTAGGATCCCCCTATGAAGTATCACTGGTGTTGTACCTGGTTTTGGGCTTCAGTCTCACTGGCTACATGCCCACCCCTTGTGATCCCTCACACTTTCTTGGACTTATTGTGGGCTTAGATGAAGTTTGTCCACTTGGGGAAAGATGCTAAGAAGGTACTTGTGTGAGGGATCAGGGTCAGGGACTACAGGTCTCATCGGGCTCCTCTTCTTTCTGCTCTTTAGGGAAAGGTGAGTTTCCCTTTGCCAGCTGCTATGCAAATGAACTGATGAATATCTATGAAGTCTGTTCACTGAGGTTGAAGAGACTCTGAGGGGCGTTGGGGGCAGTAGTTCTTTCTTCTTCCCCCTCCCTCACCATGTAGACATCTGATTCTTTAATGTCTCTGGGTTCGAGGTAGAAGAACTAGCTAGAAACCATGTTCCAATCCTGGGCGCTAGACCAAGTGGTTAGAAAGGTCAGCTGGTCTGTCTCCCTTGTAGGCTCTCTGTGCAGCGACATTAACAGGTTGAGGTGTAACTATGTAAGAATCAACCAATGGTCTAGGTTCCCTTAGATCCCTAGCGAATTATCATAGGGGTTAGGCCCTTGGCATTGGCTTTGAGCATCTCTTTTCAATGGGAACATTCATCGGATCATTCCCTCATCTGAAGGATCTGGACTCCATAGGACTCTACAGTTCCTTTAGGCTCTACAATGTTAGGAATAGTCTGTTCTTGCCATCTGGACCAAACCAGTATGAGCAATGGAAAGTGAAAAACGGCTTCGGAATTACAGAAGCTTTTGTGAAATTTGTGGGCTTTGTATGGTGCATGGAGTAGGGGCATTCCCTCTCAAATGTTTATTTGGACTTCTGTCCCATGTCTGCTTCCTTTCTGGCCCCTGTAGAAATGTAAAGTTAGGTGCTAAGGGGAAGGCCATCCCATTCTGGCTTTTACCCTCCTGTGCCTCAAAATGATAGCTCCCAGCTTCACAGAGTATCACTTGACATGGAAGGAGGGCTGGTTTTCCTCATCTGCTTCACATGGTTAATTCTTCTCCTTGCCTAGTGAGATTTCAGTTCCCTGCCTTCAATGGGGATTCTGATGAAGGCATTTGCCCAGAGTGGGCCCTTATTGCTTGTCCCCACTGTCCCACTGGCCCTCTTCCCAGATGATGGTAATAACCTATGAGCTGGTATTCTTCACCAACATAGCTGTGTGATCCTGCAGCTTCATTTTCTGCAAGCACTGCATTCAGCTCTCCATTATATCCCTCTTGCTAGAGGGTCTGTCAGCAGTGAGATGAGACCCACACTTGCCTGTCGTGGTCCTTGAGACCTTAGTCTAGCCCTACCTGATCTCCACCTCTTTTCTTCCTCTCTACCTCTCCTAGCCAAGCTGGACCAGCCACTGCTCTTCAGTCTTGCTCTGTGTTAACATCTTATTTTTCACCCGGGACCCACCATTATCCTCCTCTTCCTTTTCCTCTTCTTTTCTTTTTCAGTACTGGGAATTGAGCCAAGGGCCTTTGCACTGAGCTACACTCCAAGCCATTTTTTATTTTGAGACAGGGTCTCGCTAAGTTACCCAGGCTTGGCTTGAACCTGTGATCATCCTGCCTCTGCTCACAAAATGCTGAGATTACAGACATGCGCTGCCATGCCTGGCTGTATCCTGCTCTTTCTATGGAACCATCTCTGACCATCCTGGTCAGATGGACCATCTCCTTCCTCTCATTGTCTCCAGCCCTGGCTGTTTGAAATACCATCCTCATACAGATTGTCTGGAGCTGTCTATCACCAGAACATGGTTCATTTCCTTTTCTCAGCCAAATCAAACAATAAAGTCCTTGACAGTGGGGCTGTATTTTCACTATTTCCAGTGGATGAAACAAGACTAGGCTCATAAGAACTTAGTGTTAGTATCTAATCTTCTGCCTCTTAGCAAATAATTTCTAAGAAGGATTCAAACATATTGAGCACCTAGTGTGCTCCCCATATGCTGCTTTGCCTCCCTTCTACAACCTTGGAAGTAGGGGCTCTTACCACCCCAGTTTATAAGTGAGGAAACTGACTCCCAGGGGAGTTGCAGAGCTAGTGAAAGCCTAGTCTGGGAGTCTGATTGCAAAGCCTGTGTTCTTCCTCCTACACACTACTGCCTTGCTCTCAGCTCTAGCTAGACCAGGCTCAGAAATGGCCACCATACTTCCACTTTCTTACTGTATGATTAGGCAAGGACAGTGTCTATGAATAGGTGTCCCTGGGCAGCTGGCCTCCCCTTCTTTCTTCCAGTGCCTGGCCTTCTAGATTAGATCATAAACTCTGGCCCAAAAGACATTTGTCCATCTGCTCTCGTGATCAGCAGTAGGAGTGGTATGGAGGTGAGGGGTTAGAACACGAATGAGTGGAGTACCTGAGGTCCTGTCTTATATGATCTGTTGTCCCTGGTTGGGCCGCTTTCCTCCTTCCCTCTCTTCTTAGGAATGAGACTGGTTGGTTGTACAGGGATTCAGGCTCTCGCATTACGAGGGTGAGGTGGGTTGCCAGTAGTATGGAGTTGCACCTAGCCAGAGACTACAACCATCATCCCTTTAGCTATGGGCAATGCCTGTTCTTATCGCCCCATCATGCTCAAGATTAGCAAGAGTGGGGGAAAAGGCATGGGATCCTGGACAGGTTGAGCTCCCCAGCCTTTAACTGGGAGTTGTGGGGGTGGTGGCTAAGGCATGTTTAGACTTGTTCTGTGTGCGCGCGCGCGTGTGTGTGTGTGTGTGTGTGTGTGTGTGTGTGTGTGTCTGTAACTGTATCTGTGTAGGTAGGTAACAGAGGCCATAAAGGAATGTGAGTGTGTCGGGGGTAGAGGGACAGGGCTGGCACCTCCAGGCAGCCTGGGCATGACACCTTGGTACTCAGCCCATTTGGCCACGTCAGCCCCCTGTGGAAATGCCACATTAGGACAAAGGGCTCCCCCAGGTAGGCAGTGCCCCACCCTGCCAACCACTTAGAGCCTAGCAGCCTTGCTCATGGGCCACCCCTTCTACACCCTGCTGGCAGTGTGGTTCTCTCTCTCCACCCTCAGCTTGAGGATGGAGGAAGGGCACATAGGCTGCCCTCTCCATCTCCACCCAGTAGGCCCAGCCTGGCCCTCACTGTCACTCTCCTGATTCTGGGATGGCCTGAAACCCCTCAATCCTGAGGCTGACCATCTCCTTCCTTCCGGACAGGTTTCTGAGTGGGAAGGGCTTGGTGATCTACCCGAAGATTGGAGACAAGCTGGACATCATCTGTCCCCGAGCAGAAGCAGGGAGGCCCTATGAGTACTACAAGCTGTACCTGGTGCGGCCAGAGCAGGCAGCTACCTGCAGTACCGTGCTCGACCCCAATGTGCTGGTCACCTGCAACAGGCCAGAGCAGGAAATTCGCTTTACCATCAAGTTCCAGGAGTTCAGCCCCAACTACATGGGCCTGGAGTTCAAAAAGCACCATGACTACTATATTACCTGTGAGTCCCCTCTCATGGTGTGGCACTCTCTTCCTGGGCATGGCTCTCTCCCCTCCTGCAGCAGTGGGAGCTTCGGTGTGGTGCAGTGATATCACACACAGTTAAGGCCCTGCCCGTTGAAGACTAGCATGCTCTCTCTCAGTGTGGCCTTGGAATTCTGGCCCCAACAGTCACCACATGGCCTGTCCCCTGCTTGCCTTGGCTCCAAGGGTTGGGTGGAGAGGCCTCCAGTTCGTATTGCTTTCTCTCCTTTTGTTTGCCCACTAAGAGCTAATCTTGGGAATGGCAGAGTTGGCAGAGCCCTTGGAATCTGTTCTGCCTTTTTCTTCTTGGGAAACTGAGGCTCCAGGCTTCTTGCCTTATTACACAGGAAGTTGGAGATAGGATTGGGACTCTAGCCCAATTCTCCTGACTCCTAATCTAGATCTCCTTCCACTGTGTATAGAAGCCTGTCCCATGATGCTGGTTCCCATTGCTTTACCTTTGAGCAGCATCTCTCATTGAGAAGGCGTACCTTAGCATCGCCCTCAAGAAAAGAGGGGCCACGGCCTGATCATGGGAAAGAAGCAGTTCCTCTGGAGGACAGGCTCGCTCTTGGCCTGATTGAACTGGGCTGCTCTCTTCTTAGCACGAAGGAGGGAAGTAGAAAGGTTCATGGGTAGGTGGGAGCTGCTTGTCATTCCTTGCCCCAGTTCTGCCCTGGTGTCTGAGGGCAGCCCTTGGGTTTTTGGGTAATGATGCAGAACTTTCCCCCTTCCCAACTTCTCTGACTGCTCTGGCCTCCTGTAGCAACATCCAATGGGAGCCTGGAAGGGCTGGAGAACCGGGAGGGTGGTGTGTGCCATACACGCACAATGAAGATCATCATGAAGGTTGGGCAAGGTGAGTACCCAGTTTGAGGGTTCTGTTAGGCCTAGGGGTGGGTGCTGGGAGCAGGGGAGGGGCCCTACGGTTAGAATTGCCGGGGACTAATGTGAAGGCCATTCTTGGCCACCCTATATTGGCAGAGTTCCTCCCTCTCACCTGTCCTCTCCCTCCCCTCAGATCCCAATGCAGTGACACCTGAGCAGCTGACTACCAGCCAGCCCAGCAAGGAGGCACACAACACTGTCAAGACAGCCACACAGGCCCCTGGTCGGGGACCCCAGGGTGACTCTGATGGCAAGCATGGTGAGCATATATAGGTGTTTCCTACAGAGAAGCCATTGCTTACTTGTGTCTCTGATGAAATGCAGGCTTGGCCCAGCCTAAGATCTGCCATGTATCCCTGGCAAATATGGGCAGCAGCAGGGACACTGACAATGTCTTCTACTCCAGGGCGGTATTGTTTATGGCTGTCAGTGTTGGCTGTGTCATCTTTCCCTGGCTGATGGTTTTTGGCCTTCCCCCTTCTCAGAGACTGTGAACCAGGAAGAGAAGAGTGGCCCAGGTGCAAGTGGGGGCAGCAGCAGTGACCCTGACAACTTCTTCAACTCCAAGGTGGCATTGTTTGCAGCCGTTGGTGCCGGCTGTGTCATCTTCCTGCTCATCATCATCTTCCTGACGGTTCTACTACTAAAGCTGCGCAAGCGGCATCGCAAGCACACACAGCAGCGGGCAGCTGCCCTCTCACTCAGTACCCTGGCCAGTCCCAAGGGGGGTAGTGGCACCACGGGCACTGAGCCCAGTGACATCATCATCCCTTTACGGACTACAGAGAACAACTACTGCCCCCACTATGAGAAGGTGAGTGGAGACTATGGGCACCCCGTCTACATCGTCCAGGAGATGCCACCCCAGAGCCCGGCGAACATCTACTACAAAGTCTGAGTGCCCAGTACAGCCTTGGGCCCTGAGGGACAGAAGGCCTGGACTGGACCGCTCCTTTTCCCCCCACACCCCACCCCTGCCAGCTGTGCCCACCTTTGTATTTAGTTTTGTAGTTTCTTGGCTTTTATAATCCCCCTTTTTCCCTGCCCCCTGGGCTTCGGAGGGGGGTGCTTGTGCCCTCAAACCCCATGCTCTTGTGCCTTCCCCCTCTGGCCAGGCCTCTGGGCTCGGTGGGGGCACCCTTTCTTGGAGGGCAGGGTTGGACGCTGATAGACAGCAGGCAGGGAGATGGCCCCCTGGCCCTGCCCTTTCCCTAACTCCCTTTCCCCCTCCTAGGACTGCTCGTCCACTATCATCACTGTTTTTAATGCTTTTGTGTTCAATTTTTTAGCTGTCAACTCATTTTCATCTGTTTTTTGAAGAAAAATGGAAAAATATACAAGGCAGCTCCTCAGGCTTTCTGAGCCTGGCTTGACCCAGTATAAGAGGGCCTGGGGCAGGATATGGCCAGCCAGGAAGCAGAGAATGGCATTGCTTTTATAGACTCCTTGGTATTTCAGGGGGTGGGGGAGGGCAGGCCACACCCACAAGGGAGAGTGCTACTGAGCAAAGTGTACCACCCTCCCTCCTTCTACAGAGCTGATCCTGGCAGTGGGGTAGTGGCTGCCACCCTTCCACCAAAAAGAAAAATAAAATCCCTTTCCTTTTGGGATTCTTGGGCATCTCCTGCCTCCCTCACTCCCACGGTAATTAATGTCTTAATTGGCTGTTGCCTGGGGAACAGGAGAGCTGCTGCAGGCAGATGACTTCATGGGGGGTGGAGGGAGGTGAGGTGCCCAGGTGGCTATTTGCCCTGCAGAGCTGGGAGTTCCCCACCGCCATCCTGTTCTCTCCTTACCTTTGGCATTCTTTGGCCCAGTGGGGAAACAGAGGCCCAAGGTGAAGACCTAGTGGGTAATAAGGCCAGGTGACCTGCTCCTTTTCTGGAATTTAGCACAGATGGGTGCCCCCCCATGCCCAACCTGACCCCGACTGCCCCTCCCCACCCTCCAGTCATGGGCTGGGGCCTGGAAAGAGGAAGAGTCTGCCCAGGGTTGCCCGCTGTGCACTTTGACCCCAGCTCCTTGCCAGCACAGCTGCTAACAGACTGCCACTGGAGTATACCTTGAGGCACTCCCAGAGCAGCCATGGAAGGAGCTGGGCCTTACAACCATCCACCTCCACACTGCCTCCTGGCCAGCTGCCCAACCTGGTGCCAGGTGGGAGAGGGAGCAGAACAGCCAGCCCCTTCCAGGTGGCAATCGGAAGGGTTTTTTGTTTTGTTTTGTTTTGTTTCTGTTGCCATTTGTGTAAATACTAGTCTTTTTTGGAAAAAAATAATGTAAAGATGTTTTGTATAAACTCTGAATTATTTTCTTGTTGCTTTTTTCTTAGAAAAAAATGAGAACTAAAAAAAAAATTAACCACATGGAGAAATGGGCGTAAAATGGTGTCATGATGTTGGGGAAGGGAGTGTAAGAGTATGTGTTTGTATGCATGCGTCGTGCGTGCATGTGTCTGTGTGTGCATACATGCACAGGCACTGTGATGTGTGCCTAAACCACGGGTGATCGGGGCAGGTATGAGAAGATGGTAGCTGTCCTAGCAGAGTAAGATGTTTCAAGTGCCTTGTGCTTTGTGCTTGCTGCTTCCTCCCTGCCCAGGTTTCTCTGTCCTCTTGTTCTGCTATCGTGGAGCCTGGAACCATTCTCCCCACCCATCCTGTCACCTCTGGAGCACAGGCCATAGGCATCTGCCCAGTTTGGCACCAGGGTCAGCTAGAAAGAGTTGATGGGGAAGGGGATGTTCCCACGGAGACTTGAGTGTGTCCACACATACTGCCACCACCTGGCTGGACCTAGATCTGGAACCTGCTTGCAGGTCTGGCCTTGCCTTGCCTCAGGAAGCTGAAAGTGGATAGAAATAACTTCCTAAGACCTGAGTCTCAGCCTCGGCCTACCAGGTACTGGTGGCTTCCAGCCACTGCATTCACCTCTCAGATAGAATCATCTTCCTTCTCCCGTGTTCAGAGCTGGCCACACCAGAGCTGACTGGCAGTGGGAACCCTCAGGTTAGGGCAGCCCTGAGCACTCCATCTCCCTTCCACAGGCTGATGAGTAACTTGGTTGGTGAGGGCCCTGAAGAGGAGTTGGCCTCTATCCCACGGTAGGGCTGCAGACGGTCAGGGCTTGGGGCCTCCCTGCTCCAGCCTGGAGCCGCCTGTGGGTCTTGTGAGAAGACTCCCTGTGGAGATGGCTAAGACAGATGTCAGGGGAGGAAGGAAGGCAAGTGAGATTTCAGCAGCTAAAACTGGGTAAGAAGGCCATAGAGGAAAGGAGGTGGAAGGAAGGGGAAGGTAAGTAAGGAATCTAGAGCAAGAAGCCTCAGAGAACCAGCCATGGAGCAGGCCGGGGTCTGTGAGAAGTGGAGAGCACACGGAGAAGGAAGGGAGAGGAGAGCTAGGGGACTTGCAGGCAGAGGGAAGGGAGGCTGGGCTAGAGGAGGGTTGGGCTGGGGTGCTCCTGGAGCTAGCTTGGGCAGAGGCTGTTTATTTGGTTTCTCATTAACCAAAGGAAGTGCCTAAATCAGATGGGGCCTCTGCTGTTTGATTACCTGCCCAGAGTGAGGGCTTCAGGCTGGGGTCTCTAACAAGCACTGCTTCAGGCCAGATCAGTGCCTCCAACTGAGTAGAGCTGGATACAGGCTGGGTGAGCCCCTCCTAGACTTCTCCAACTGAGTGCCTTTTAGTGTCTCCCCCCAGGTTCAGGCTACCTGCTGCCCTTGCCAGACAGGTGGGGCATGGAATTCCTGGGGGCCCTAGGAGTAAGCAGTGGAATGTAAAGTAAAATTGGAAGAGGAAGGTTGAAAGAAGATTGGGACAGTGCACCAAACAGCCCAGGGACAGCCCAGGAGCTTGTGCTCGGTGTGGGCTCACTGGCTGGTGTTGAATTAAGCTCGGTGCCCACACTGTACTGATCACACTGTGGTGCTATCCTTGTGGATAGTGTCCTTCACTGGGCTAATGCCTATCACTTTTATTAAACACTTGATCTGAGAGGGTGGCAGGTTGGAATTATTTGCCTCATGTTCGAGTTGGGGAAACTGAGGCCCTACCTGTAACTTGTACAAGTGAGCAGGGACACTAGGATTCCAGCCCAAGGCCTTTTATACCATGAGCAGATAGCAGTTTCTTGAGAGTAAGAGGCATGACTCCCCCTCTTTTCATTCCCCTACTTCTTACCTCTTGCTTCCTTGGAGATCTTGAGGAACAGGAGCCCTCCCTACTCCCAGCCCTATTCCCTTCCCATCTGTCTGGGTCAGGGAGGAAGCAGGCTTAGCTAGCTGAAGGCAGATGGTGTGAGCTTCCAGGAGTATGGCCCCAGACCTGCCCCACCCTTCCCTCTCCTTACTGTCCCAGCTGGGCCCAAGCTCCTGGTGACTCAGGGATAGAGGATGCTTCCCGGGTGAGGGTGGGGCTGCCTGGCTTCCTCTGAAAGCTGAACCCACTTTACCCATGAAACCAAATTGAGCAGACACTAGCCAGGCCTCAGTTTCCTTGGAGGAATGGGCTTTATAAGGCTGGAAAGCCAAGGCTCATGTAACCTTGTACCAGTCTGTTTTAAGCTCCCAGGAGGCCTCCCTGAGGCACAAGGGATGTGGATGGCCTAGCACCCTCAAAGCAAGAGTCATAAAGGTGGGTTGAAGAACCCAGGTAACCCAACTGAGGCCATCCTAGGTTGGGCTGCTGAGCAAGCAGCCCTCCAGCCACCTGGTATCAATCACTCTCGGAAATCCGGCCTGCCTGCCTGCTTGCCTGCCTGGCTGGCCTCCTGTTCTGCCTGGGCACGTCACAGTCCCTCTGACACCCCAGCTGAGTCAGCCCCAGCCTGCCTGGGGACCCTCCTAGCCCATCTGCTGCCGGCCTCCAGTACAGCTGGCCATTGGATCTGAAGGGCTGGGACCCCAGCTGGTCCTTGTTAGGTTGGCTACCCCTTTGGGAGATGCTGAGGGGGAGACAGCCCCCACCGGGAATAGGGGTCACAGAGCCCAAAATGAAAGCAATTCAAGGGCAATGGGGAGACAGTGATTATAGGGTCTGTTTCCAGTGGCTAATTATCCAGCTAGCAAAGAGAAAGGAAAGAAGGGAAAGCTGGGGTTTGTGAAAAATGAGGAACTTGTGAAAGGAGATGGGAGAGTAGATGCCTTTGCCACAAAGGACCCTGAACCGAGAGGCTGGACACCTGAGGATCTGTCCTTTCTCTGCCATGACTTCTTTTAGGCAAGGGCAGTCAGGTCTCTTGCCCCACTGGGCCTTAATTTCCCTGACTGGTTGAGAGAGTGGTATTAGAGTTATTCAGAAAGTATTTACTGAACATCTGCTGTATGCCCATCCATGATCTGGACACTGGATAAACAAGATAGGTGAGGTCCCAGGGACCCCTTATTCTAGAAAGGTCTTCAAGCGCTTAGCTAACTCGATTCTCCTTGTATGGTGACTGGGTGGTAGGAATGTGAAAGGCAGAATGGAAGATACATGGATTAAAAACTTGGGTTCTAAAGCTAGTCTTTCATTTATTCACCTATTTTTTTTTCAACAAACGTTGAATACCTGGCACCCAGTAAGCACCTGTTGTTTCTCCTGTAAAGAATGAGAGGGGACAGTCTGGCTTGGGGCTTCTTGGAGCTCTTCTTGCTTTGAGAGTGAACCCCAGGATCTGGCTGTTGCTATCATCACTGCCCCAAACTGGCCTTTTGCAAGGTTCTTATACATCTGCATAAAAAGTTATCCTGCAGCTCTGGCTCTGGCCCAGGTTCCTGGGCAACATATACCCAAGATCAACATTTCCCAAAGCCTGGAGGTAGAAGCTGCCAGGACTAACAGAGGTGTCCTCAGCCCTGGGCTGTCACTGTGGCTCCATGCCTGGGCTCCCCCAGCCTATCCAGAGGTGGTGGGTGAGGAGCTGGCTTCTGAGGGAAGGGGCTTCCTCCTTTCTCTGGCCAATCCCTAGGGAGAGGCTCTGTGTGGCTTTTTCAGTACCAGGTTCCAGGAGAAACCCAAGGAAATCCTGGGATCCATGCCTGCATCCTGGCTGGATTCTGGAGGTCTTACTTTCAAGGGGACAAGCTGGCTGGAGGCCTGGCCTCCCTAGCTGCCTTCCTGGCTGCTTAGTAGAATCTGAGAAATTAGGGACTGGAAATGATACAGCTAGGACTTTTCTAAGAGCTCCTTTCTACACCAAAGTCCTCATGAGGAAACTGAGGCCCAGAGACTACAGGGATTTAACCAAGGATAAGCAGAGAATAATACAGAGCCAGGCCTAGGAACCAGCTTCCTGCCTCACGGGCTAGGGCAGGTTGCCTTTCTCACACACTATGGCTTTGTTCTCCCAGAATCCCCAGAAGAATGCATGTATGTATGAGAGAGAGGGAGAGGGAGAGAGACAACACATCCTCGAGTGAACCAAACAAACCTATATATACACTATATTTATATCGGCAAACTGTGTAAGTTTACACAAGGCAATTACTAAAGTCACACAGTATAACCTAAGGAAACTATTACTGTCCTGGGAGATTTAGACCTGGTGCAAAGCAGACCTTGAAAATGCACTAACAGTCCACCCCTTTCCCTGGGCGCCCTTCTTCTGCACACCTCACACAGCTCTGAAGCCATTCATTCCACAAAACAACTTGGTGGCATCTGCAAGGCCTGGGCCCAGAACTGGGCATCTCAAGGCTGAGTGGAGGCTGAAAGGTCCAGGAGTTTCACCCTTGCATACTGAGTGTGGCTGTTCAGCCTCCCTGGGCATACCTCAGGGCTGCCCCCCCACCCTAGGCTGCCTGGGCCCTTCCAGCCAGCCTGACAGTTAGCTGTCCTTGCCCTGTCTTCAGTCTCCCCCCACACATTAATAGCCATGGCAGTAACATGCTTTCACATGCAAATTGCTATGGAATTCTCAGCCCCTGCCTGTGCCCCAGCCCCCAAGGCCTCCCCCTGGGCAGATTCAGAGAAGAGAATGGAATCTTTCAAGCTCTTAGGACATTTAAAGACCTTGGAGTCCAGCCCCCTTGGTGGATGGATGGGAAAACTGAGGCCCAGAGGAGGGAGGCAGGAACTGCCCACTCAGAGAGTTCACCGGGACTGGCCCCCACCCAGGTCTTCTGACTTGCACCCCATTGCCTCTTCAAACCTCCTCACAGCCTCCCCACTCCCACCCACCCCCATCACAGTTGTTTACTATGGAGTCCAAGATCTCTCCCTGTGGCACACATGCTCCTCCCAGGCACCCCTCGGTGGTGGGGCCTGTGAGTGTGAAATCCAGAGAAGAAAAGGCCAGAGGTGTCCATGATTTAGGGGCTCTGACCAGGGAAGGGAGCCATTCTCCTCTGAAACATGCAACAGGCAGAACTTACATCTCTTTCGGCACCCCACCCCCTGATGCTGGCCAAACTGCTCCTCTCTGTACCCCAGCAAGACTACTGAGCTCTGCCAAGCTTCCTCTGGGCCCCAGCCCAATCAGAGCTCCCCAAGTTTTTGCATTATTGCTCTGTTGCAGCTGCCACCAGCAAAGTCTGGGCCTCGAGAGGCTTTGAGAACTCTTGCCCCAGCTGGAGCATAGAAAACATCTCCTGTACCTTCTGTTCAGCTCAACAAGATGGGGGAATTTTCTGAAATGAACTTTACAAGGAAAAGAAAGGAAATGAAAATAAACACCAAAGGAGGAAAAGGAGACCAGTTTACAGAGCACAGGTGCCTGCTCCCAGCTCAGCCGAGGTCTTGCCACAGCTGGGCCCAAGCTCAAAACTTCCGAGTTAGCCTTAAAATCTGCCTTCAATTCTGCCCTGAAACAGCGCTTGACTCTCCATTTCTGACCACTCCCAATGCCGCCAACCCTCCTGGTTCAAGCCACCTCCGTCTCTTGTCTGAATGATGGTAGTAGCCTCCTAACTACTTTCCCTGCTTCCATCCCATCTCCTTGCAAAATACAGCCAGAACGCTGATCCTTCCAAAATTCAAACCTGACCTTGTCCATTTATGTTTCCCTTCCAGATTTCTCAGTCTTGGGCTGGGAAAGTAGCCCAGTGGTAGAGTGCTTGCATAGAATGCACAAGGCCCTAGGTTCCATCCCTAGTAACACACACACACACACACACACACACACACACACACACACGGCCAAATTTGTCATTAATTCCTTGACTCCTCCGCATGGCTTGCAGGGTCTTGGGTGATCTGGCCCTTACCCCACTCTCGCCTCTCACCTCTACCCCTCCGTACCACACATACCTAAGACCCTAACACCACCAACTTACCCACAGTGCCTGACCAGGACAGGCACCTTTAAGCCTCTGTGCCTTTCTGGGTGCACTGTCATCAGCCGGAAATGTTCTCTTCTCACTAGCCTGGAAATCTAGTGATCCTTCATGGCTACATCTGACCCCAGTGTAGGTACCTCCACTCACACTCTGTGTGCCTGGGTCTGTTTTCCTCACCAGACTGTGAGCTTCTGGAGAGCAGGGACTGGGCTTCTTCTCCGTGCCTTACTGAGAGGAACCTCCAGCACAGAGCAGTACCAACAAACCTTAGAAACGTTGCTCTTGTCAAAGGGGCTTGGCTGGGCTGGGCAGGTCTTCCCAGGCTCTCTCCCTGCCTTCCACTGCTCAGTCACCTTACTCTCAAGCCAATCTAGAGTGTCAATGTCTTGTTATGCTGCCCTGCAATAAACACTGACATTTATTGAGTACTTATTATGGGCCAGGCACCTTGTTCAACATTTCATGTGTGTGACTTCATTGACACCTCCTGTTGCAGTGATATTTCACTGAGCAACCTATCTGAGGTAGGACTGTTTTACAGAGGAAGAAATGGAGGCTCAGAGAGGGAAAGTACCTTGCTCACAGGCATGTGACCAGGAAGTTGTAGAGCAAG
The DNA here is from genome assembly GCF_000247695.1 of Heterocephalus glaber. Next base: position 1,388,391 of record NW_004624891.1, on the reverse strand, counting down.
GAATTGGTCCCAAGAAGCCTAAATCCAGAGTCCAAATGCTAATGAGGCAAACAGGGAGTGCCAACCTGGAAAGAGATGAGGGTCTGGCCTTTCAGCCTGTGCCATTGATATTGGCCATGTGGCCACAGAAATGGACTTGTGGCTAAGAGCCAGAGTAAGGATGAGGCTACTGGGGTTTCTATCCCTACTTTGCCACTTCCTAGTTAGGAATTCTCAAGCAAGTTACTTAGATCCTTCTGTGTTGAGTTAGGGATGTGGCTCAGTGGTAGAGAACTTGCCTGAGTGAGGCCTTGGATTCCATCCCCAGCACTGTGCGCGTGCACACACACATGAACAAATAAACCCTCAGTGCCTATTTTTTCATCCAAAAGATCGAACAGAGTAGCATCCATTTCATGAGACTACAGTGAAGATTTAAGTACATGAACACACACCAAGCTCTTAGAAAAGTGCCTGGTCCTGGTAATTATGCAGTAAATACATTTTCTACCTTTTCAGTCCTGAGGCAGCCTTTGGTTCCTGTCACTCAGCCTTTGCAGCCCAAGTCCTCCCCAGGCTGGGCTCTGCTTGGCCACTTGAATGGGAAGGCTCAGCAGCCAAGATTCTCTGGCCTCCTCCCAGCCTCAGCCTGGTGACTATGGCCTTAAGGAAGGTTCAGTGGGTGGTGGGCTGCATGTGCTTCTGGCCCAATACTTGGCCCTTATGATCCTTGCACAGGCTTGGAGTCAGGGTCTAGAGACTTGCATTTGAAGGTCAACTCTACTACTAATACTTGAATATGTTATCTCTTCTCTTGAGGCTTAGATTTCTCCTTCTTCTATTAAATGTAAATGGGATAATGTTAGCCAAACTGCTTTGTCAAAAGAACCAAATGTACTTTCATGTAAGGAGCCACCACTTCCCATCAGAATGCATGTTCCTTCAGGCAGCAAACCTAGGCCTCAGTGAAAAGCCCAAGAGTAATGAATAAACAAATGTTTCTTCCACTCACAGCCTATGCTTCTCCTGGCCAGATTCCTGCAGCTAGAGATCTGGGAACCCTCACTCTGATAGTGGTCTGGAACACTTTTGGGAGGGCAAGAAGGACATGTTGCCATGTTCAGGAGAAGCCCACTAACTCAAACCTGAGCTCCAGAGACTGTTCGTTCCATCCTCAGTGGGGTCACTGGAGCTTCAGGTGCTGTTTCAAAGGACACTACACTAAACGCCTCCTTTTTATACTCAGTCATGATGGTGAAATTTAAACTGGTGCAGGCTTTCTGAAGGCCACTTAGATAATAAGGTGCATCAACAGCCTAAAGTACAGATCCTCGGAGCCAGCAATTGCAGTGTGGATGCAGCCCTGGGCAAGGGAGTTTCATCACAATTTTACGGGTTGACAGTGGTTTTTGACTATCAAAAAGTTGGAACACACTTTGAAAGCCACTGCCCCTGGATAGTTCCCTCTCTCTCTCTCTCTCTCTCTCTCTCTCTCTCTCTCTGCAGGACTGGGAGATTGAACCAGGACTTTTGCACTGAGCTACATACCCACCATTTTTTAGTTTTGAAACAGGGTCTTGCTAAGTTTCCCGGGCTGTGCTCATACTTATAATCCTTCCACCTCAGTCTCCCAGAGTGCTGGGATTACACGTGTGTGCCACCAGGCCTGGCCCCATGGATAGTTTTCATAATCTCTACATGACACACACACACACACACACACACACACACACCTCCAGTAACAATGAACATTTTGTTGGTGTAGTTTCTATTAACTGTCTCTTCTTTACAGATCCTTCCTGCATCTGGAAGGCTGAGGCAGGAGGATCACAAGCTTGAGGCCAGCGTGGGCTACATAGTGAGAGCCTGTCTCAAAAAAAGTCTTTTGTAATTTCCCTCCTGAGTTCCGAGTGTGTGTCTTTTGACTCTAGCACAACAGATTACAACTATGTGGTTTTCTCCCCTAAATGACTCATTTTCCTCATCTGTAAAATGGGTGTGCTGATATGACCTGTAGTGGTGGGCTATTGAGGAGAAGCCATGAGACTTCTCATGTAAAGCCTTTAGCCAAATGCCAGGCAATCACAATCCCTCAATCTTATTATTACAATTACTGTCTCAACATGAGATGATTACTTGTTTGCCTCTGCCATTAGAATACGATCTCTTCAAGGATAGGGCCACATTCTATTTTTTCACTTTGGCTCGCTAGTGCATGGTACAGAGCTTGGCACATATAGTAAGTGCTGGATGAATTTGGTAAAAGAATAAAAATTCCATCCAATGTCCTCAATGCAAAGAAGAGGCAGCTAGAGTGGAACTAGAACTCAGGTCTCAGTTATCAACTTGTGATCCCCTGGAGTAATGGGGGTAAAAGTGGAATTGTGAGCAACTTCATAGATTCCTGGGGCTTGGCTGCCTGGGCTTTTTCTGGGCTTTGGGTCTGGGATCCCTGTGAGCAGAAGTGTTCAAGGCTGGGTCCGTTGTGCTGACCCCTCTCTCCATTCTTGCCCTCATTCCTTCCATCTTGGGCTCTAGCCTGGCCCAGCCTAACAGGAAGATTCATTAACCGTCTAAATATACAGAGCCCAGGGGCCATGTGCAGTCTGCAACAGAGCTGGGGTCCCAGCAGGGCCAGAGCCTGAGGCAGTGGTGCCGGCTGAAGGCTGGCTGGGAGGGGGGCTGGAGAAGGGGAAGACCAGGGATCAGCTAATGTGATGATTGATAGGGAGGTGAGTGAAGCCAGGCCAGCCCCAGATTCTCTGAACCCCCGGTCGGTCTCCAGTCCCATTCTTAGCTAACTATCCCTGTGCTTCCCTCTACAAGGGCCAACTCTGATCCTCACACCAGTCATAGTTCCATACCCCTCTCTGCAATCTCTAACTCCTCAATCTGAGTCCTTAGGCTTCAGAAGTCCAGACCCAAAGAGTGGGCGGCCAGGGCTGGGGGTGGGTTTCCCCAGGCTCCTGCCTGCTTATTATTGTAAAGGCTATTTCTCTAATCAAAACTCCCCAATTACCCAAGGGCCCCTCTGATTAATATTCCATGATAACAGGAACAGGTCACATCTGGCTGCAGAAGCTGGAATTTGACACTCTAGGAGCCCCATGATTGGTCTGCAGGAAGAATAATAAACTTCCTTTCTCTTGCCCCCCTTTCCCTTCCTTTCCATTTAGAGGTCCCCTTTTCTTCCACCTCCCCTTTCCTGGCCCTGCATCTGTCCCCGTCTACTTCATCCAGCTCCTTGCACTCTGCCCTCTGTTGAGGAAACCATGTCTCCAGTCTTGGTCAGCCCCTTGGCCACTATTGAACCCTTCTTTGCCAGACTGGCTCCGTGGTGTGGGAGTATTTTATGCTGGGAAGAGGGGGGCTGAATGAGGAGGGAAATTTCTGGGTGATTTTGGGTGCTCTAAATGTATCATCTCACCAAATCCTCCTTTTTCTCCTCCCACAGGGAGGTAGGAGTCTCTCTGCTTATCTGGAAGGGACGGTGCTTCTCAAAAGGCACAGGACTTGCTGAGGGCCCCACAGTCTTTCAGTGACAGAGCTGAGATTTTAAATCCAATGCTTTCCAAGGCTTCTTTCTCTTCTTTCCTCACCTCACCCAATCCACAGAGGATGGTCTTTGGTCCTGTATGCTTGGATTAAGATGGGACACACTGATATGGTACAAAGTCAGAGCCTGGGACATCCAGATTTCCAGGCTTCCACTGGATTATAGGTGGGTTTTTAGGCAAGAACAACGGAGATCTTTTAGTGGAATCCCACAGCTCAGAGAGGAGAAAAGATTTTGTGGCATCCTTAGGGGAAAATGGTGCTAAATAGGCCCAGGTCTTTATGTGGCCCATTGGCCTTTATGTGGCTAGTCCTGAGTGGGACAGGGTCCCCATCACACTGCCTGCAAGGAACTGGCAGCCATTCCCTCCTTTGGCCTAACCCAAAGACACCCCAGACAAGGCCCAACTGCCTGTGTTCATTCAGTCTTCAGCCAGGAACCTACTTGGGTGGAGGTGGGGCTGGCAAGGAAGGGTTGTGGGGCTGATGCTGGTGGCCAGAAAAAATTTGCCTTCAGTTGACCCCACCCTGTGGTGCTTGGCCTTGTGGCCAAACTCCTTCCCATCACCAGGCACCTGAGTAGCCAGGAGGAGGGTGGGGCCTTGAGCTTCAGGGGCACAATCCTCCACTGCTCCCTCCCTTCATAACAGCGATGGGGTACAAACTCCATTAGTGCCAGGCAACTTATTTGGACACCAGTTTGTTTGCTGAGAGGGCAATGAAGTGTTCACCTCCTTAACTCCCCCACCTGGCATTTTCCTCAGCCTCTCACCTGCCTCCCTGGTATGCCCCTTTGCTCAGCTCTAGTCAAAAACACTCTTGCCGGGCATGGTGGCACACACCTGTAGTCCCAGCCCGAGGGAGGCTGAGGCAGGAGGATCACTCTGAGTTCGAGGCCAGCCTGGGCTACATAGTGAGACCCTGTCTCAAAACAAATAAACAAACAAACAAACAAACACTCTGTAGCCATCTCCCTACTCATTGCTAGGTAAACTGAGGGCTGTGGGAAAGGAGAGTAAGGCTTGACTCAGTCCATGGCCCCTGGCTGCAACCATGCCTCCCACCTGCTCTATCTCTGGCTAAAACTTGGAGCTGCTCAGCCTCGTGGCCTGCATTTTGGTGAGTCCACTCCCCACTGTGTTTTGTATGGAGGCAGGAGGCACAAGGCCATCAGCATTTGCAGAGGTCCACACAGGCCTTGCAGGACCCCCAACTCTGTAGGAGGAGCAGAGGCCCATGTCTCTCCAACTCTTTCTGTCTCACTTTCTCCCTGCTGCTGTCCTTGTTGTCTGGTCCCCACAGCCTCTCACACTAAACCAACCTCTGCTCCCCCAAGTCCCGCCCTTACTCCTGATTGCCTCTCTAATTCGTTTTCTTTTGTTTGTTTGTTTGTTTGTTTGTTTGTTGGTACTGGGGATTGAACTCAAGACCTTGTGCTTTTGAGGCAGGCACCACGGGCACCACTGAGCTAAATCCCCCGCCCTCTAATTCAGTTTCTATACAACAACTTCACTGACCTGCTTAAACTCAACTCTGCATGCTGGTGAGTTACTTAACTTTTCTGGGCCTCAGCTTCTTCATCTGCAAAGTGTGGGAGAAAAGCCATGGCATGCTCATAGGTTATGAGGGTTCACAGAGAGCATGCACGTAAAGCACTTAGACTCAGGCCTGAAGTATGTGCTCAGTATCTTCCTCTAACCTGGTACTAATAAAACAGGCAAACACCAAGAGAGTAGTGACTGTGCCAGGCACTGTGCTAAGCACCTCAGATGAGCAGTTGTTTACTCAATTCCCCAGCAATTTTACATGGTATCACTGCTTTGGTTCTCATTTCATAGATGACTATCTGAGACACAGTGATATTATGCAACTTGGCAAACTCATCTTGCTACTAAGCTGCAGAGCGAGCACTGACCCCACATTGTCAGACTCCAAATGTGGCCTCTTATTCTAGACACAATGTCTGACACCCCAGTACCTACGGCATAAAGAGAACATTCTGTAAGTTGCCACTCAAGGCTCCTCCACCTTTCTCTTTCTCATACTACAATGCATATGGAGAACTGAGTACTTCCAAGATACCAAGGGTTTTTGCCTGCTTCTGAGCCATTGCTTTGGCAGTTCTCTGTTTTGAACCACCCCCCCCCCCCCGCCTGCCACCTAACCGGCCATGATACATCCACTCACTCCAACCTGCCTCTCCTGGTGTCTGTTTTGTACCTATCTCCAAAACCAATGTGTTCAAAGGATGCCATTGGAGAGGCAGGGTTTATAGGTGTAAAGTGTGGGGGCGTTGGGGGTGGGTTCACAGGATCACTTCAAATGTGACCATCCTTGTGAAGCTAGATGAGGTCTTCAAGATGCCCTGAGCTGCAGTCCTTACCCATTTGGCCACCTAGGGCTGTCCTTTTGACTTATTCCTCCATGCTCCTCTCCTTCCCCTGCCCTGACACCAAGGCCCTGAAAGATCTTGTCTTTGCATTTAAAAGTATAAAGTAGGGTTAACAGGAAAGGGTGCTCTCCTGGGAAATCAGACACCACATTTGAGAGGTGTATAGATTTTGCCTTCTCCCCTCTTCTCACCCTGTGCCTTCTGAACTTGAATTTGAATGACTCTGTGTGACTTCTGGGCAGATTACATGCCTGCACTGGGTCCCCTGCAAGTGAGAATAGAAAGATCAGTATTTTTCTCTCTGCTGTTGATATGGTTTCATTGTGGTGCTTGAGGGTTGACTGCAACAGACAATTGATCCTACTGCCCAATTATTGTCATAAAGCAGAACTTAAGATCAACTACCCAGATCGTCAACATTGGCAGAGGGCCCCCAGCATTCAGTTGGTTTCTCTCCAACAATTTAGTAAAGCAGGTCAAATCATTCAGTTACCTGCGGGTGCAATTTGCAACTAATTCATCTTGGAGTGTTCACCAGGAAGCTATATTGCCTAAATTAGATGTTCCAGGGGTGTTTTATTGAGAGTTTTTAAATGGCCACAGTGGCAATTGGTAACGCCTGCTTTGAAAGTGTTCCAGACAAAAATGGCTGCAGGCCTGACTTGATGGTGGGGCACTTTGCAGACAAAAGGGATTCAGAACTGTTTGGGGGGAAGACTGCCTTTACTGCAGGTGCCCCTCCAGTCTCCTCTGTGAGAATCACTCCTAGGCCTTCTTGATCCTTCTAAGCCCTCCTTCTGCCTGGCTGGCTGTCTGAGCATAGGGCTCTGTCCTGCATCAGCAACTCTCACTTGTGACAGCCTGGTCTCTTATTCTAGAAAACTCAGCCCTCAAATGCCTGATGGCGCTGCCTTACTGATAGCTCAGTTGGGAGAAATAGTTTTGGGGATGGACTATCTTCCAGGCAAACTATCTGGCCTATCTCTTCCAGTCTCCTATAATCCTTAGCTTACAGAGGTTTATTAGAGGGCTGGGTACTGGAACGCTGCTGCCCTATGGACTTTTGGGAAGAGAGAGGGCCCAGTGTTTATAAATTTGCACTCTGGTAACAGAGACACTTAGATTTGCCTCTAATAACTTCCTTATGTGTCCTTGGGCAAGGATTTTTACCTGACCTCAGTTTGCTCATCTGTAAAATGGTGATAATAACAATGCTTACATCCTGGGTTTATTTAGGGAATTCAATGCCTAGCACACTGTAAATGATGGCCATTATTATGTATTGTTTTGCTTGGAGAGTAGCCATAGGTCCTTCTAGGAGGTGGGTTGGAGGGCACATTGTGAGAAAGTCAACCTGGTACTCATTACAGGGATGTCATTGAGAATATTGTGGGTGGCTTCTCCTGGGGTCCTTTTTGAGAAGGATTAGGAAAAAGATGCAATTCCTTTTCTGACTAGTGGAAGCCATGCTTCTCTGGAATCCTTGGTTTATTTTTATGTCATAGATGCCTTGAAGCTTATAATTGATGGTGTTTCCCTCTTTTATGTGGCTACCAGGGGAGCTGAGAGCCAAATGCAGGCTCTAGTACTACAGAACGTTGCAAAGGGCAGTGTGTGTGTGTGTGTGTGTGTGTGTGTGTGTGTGTGTGCATAAAACTTATCTCTAGATTTATTATATTTCTAACCTTATTTTTCTTTATCTTGATTTAAAGTACATATTTTATCATTTTAGATTTTATAGCATTTGTTCAGTTGCCCCTAATTCTTTAATGATGAATAACATGTAACATGAACCACTGGTGTAGGAGCCACAGTCATCTAGCAAATGTTTACTGTCACCAGTGCTTACCGAGGACTAGTTGATTTAATCTCACAATGACCCTATGAGGAAGGGGCCAGATACTATCACCCCTCTTTTCCAGATCAAAGTGTCGAGGTTTGGTAGGGTTAAGTTATATATATCAGGCCATGCAGCTTGGTAGATCTGGGAATGCACCTGTGCTGACTGAGTCCAGAGTGGTCCCCTCCCTCAGCTGCACTGCCTTGGATGACTAGAGAATGGATAAAGACCTAGGAAGCTGTCTAGGGGTGCATGTGTACTGATGACAGATGAGATAGATAGATAGATACAGGCAGGTGCGATAAGTCTAGATGACAGACAGTGAGATGAAGACATGATTGATTTTTCCATATGATAACTATGGTTGCTTCATAGAGATGATATAATTGTAGCCCAAGGCCAACTTGATGTCTTTGCATGCTTAACTCTAACACCAAGAAGTGTTCTTTGTGCCATAGGGCTTTTGCAAATTGAGACACTCTGAGGCTGCTCATTAATACCTCTGTGGACCCCTATTCCTTTACATGGACATCCGTCGTGCAATTATTATGTGTCTGGACACTGGGGACACAGAATAACCCAAGATGTGGTGGGTCTCTGCTCTCAAGGAGCTCCTGCCTCACTGTATGAGGCAGGCAGGAAGACTGCAGATGGGGATACAGATGTGCTGGAATCAGGGTATCTTGGGAGACATCAAAGCAGTCAAGGGTGGGAAGCAGGTCAGAGACAGGCAGGAAGTGCTTTAGGTCATCATCTTATTAGGAAAGGCTTCCAAGAGAGGAGCTGAGCAGAGAGTAGAGGCTGCTGAAGAGTTTCCTGGGATGCCGAGGTGCTGGAGGGCAGATAGAGCCGAAAAGCTCCAAGTAGCCCCTTGAGACTGGAGGACAAAGGATGTGTTGGTGGCCTAAGAGATGAAGCTGGGGGTGGGTGGGTGAGGAGGCCAAATCGTGAAGGGTTAAAGCACTGAGAGTGTATTACATAGCTGATGGGGGCTCCAGAAAGGCCTGAGGCAGGGTGAGGCCTGGTTCACTTTGCATTTGGGGAAGTTCTCCACACACTCAGGGCACTGTGGAGGGCAGAGGCAAGGAGAGCAATCAGAAGGCAGTTTTCACCTCCATGATGCCCCTGCCCTGCCTGAGCTGCTATCATATGTGTTGTTTCTTTAACAAATATCTATTGTGCACCATCTTAGTTGGTTTTGCTACACCAAAATACCATGAACTAGGGGGCTTATAAACAAGAGAAATTTATTTCTTGCAGTTTTGGAGGGTGGAAGTTCAAGATCAGGGCACTGGTGGGTTCAGTGTTTGGTGAGGGCCCCCTTTCTAGTTCGTAGGTAGTGCCTTCTTGCTGTGTCCTCACATTGGGACAAAAAATCCCTTGAGTGCTCTTTTTAAGGGCACCAATCAAATCTGCTCTCAATAGCCCTCCCTTCTCATACCATTACTTTGTAGGTTAGGACTTCAACATATGAATTTTGAGGGGACACAGGCATTCAGAACACACTTACCAAGCACCTATTAAGCGTGAGACACTGTGTTAGGCACTGAAAATACAGCAAGAAGCCACACAAACTGAGCTCCCTGCCCATGAAGAGCTTATAGTTTAGTGGAGGGAGATTCGCAGTAAACAGGAAACATAATTAGTAATTTATATATTCTATTAAAGATGATAAGAGCTACAGCAAAAGAGAAAAGCAAGTACAATAAGGAGAACTGGGATAATAAGGGTGGGACTGGCTTGAGACATTATAGAGATGGTGACATTGAAGCAAAAACTTGAAGACAGAAAGCAGAGGTGATATAGGGACTCATGTTTGACCCCCAGGCTTTCACAGCCCAGGGCAGTGGACTGGGGACCTGACTATCCTGGGTTCAGGTTCTGGTACCTTAGGCAAGAAACCACCTCTGAGAGTCTCCACTTTCTCCTGTGCTCTCTACTGCTCAGGGCTGCAGTGAGATGATGGACACAATAGTGCTTTGTAGCAGGACAGGCAGGGCAGAGAGCTGGAGCAGGTATCATGAGTCTTCTCTCTGGCATCCCTTCCCCGGCCTCTGGCAGCCCCAAGACTCTCTGCCACTGAGGCACAAGTGGGGAAGGCAGTGGGAGAGTTGCTGATAGTTTGTGGCTCAGGGGAGGATGAGAAGTTTCTCAGCTTTAGTAAGGATGAAACTGGGCCATGGATTGGGCCTGTGGCCTCGTGACTGTCACCTTTACCATGCACCACTGGTCACGAACCCACAGTGTGACAGAGCTGGAAGGAAACCCTGGTAAAGGCTGCAGCTCAGTCCCTCTGGGATAGATGGGAATGCTGAGGACCAGAGAAAGGCACCTAGCACTGAGATCTAGGTCTCCTGCCTCTCATGTGGGTCACAGTTGAATAAAGAAGCAGTTTTGATCTGGATTGATTGGTTGGTTTATTTATTTATTTATTCACAGTACTGAGGTGTGAAGCCAGAGTCTTCACACTGAGCTACAGCCTCAGCCCACTTTTGAGTATTTTTGTTTTGAGACAGAGTCTAGCCAAGTTGTCAAGTTACCCAGGCTGGGCCCTAACTTGAGATCCCCCTGCCTCAGCCTCCCAGAGTGCTAGTATTACAGATGTGTGCCACTGCACCTGGATACCTAGATGGATTTATTAATAGTTATAGCCAAGTTTGACCTTTTTCCCTACCAAGGCTGAAGCCCACTGCTGAAAACTACAATCATTGGTAATGTTTTGTGTTCTTCTACAGGAGTTCCACTTGTTATCTCCTTGGACCGATCAACAAGCCTATGAAGCATTATTATTACCCCTAACTGTATTGATGTAGAAACTGAAGCACAGAATGGTTAAGAGATCTGTTCAAGGTCACATAGTAAGGAGTTGGGCAGCTGGCCACTCTTGGTCCTTTTATTCATGAGTCTTTGTATTTAGCCATCAGGTTAGACAGGTGTTGGATGAATGTGTATGTGTGTGTGCATGGTTGTGTATGTGAGTGCTGCTGAATGTACCTGTCTTGGGCGGGCTACTGGCTATCTTGAAATTGCTCTCTCATGCTGTACATACAGAATGCTGGTAGATGAGCTTAGCTACCTGCATGATCTGTCTGCCAGGCCCCTGTCAGGTATGTAGATGCCTGTGGTTCAGCGTAGCTGTGACCTCATGCCTAGGTGCCTTTTTCCTTCTGTTACAGGAAGAACAACATACTGAGCAAGAACATGCGCAAGGGCTGGGATACAGCTCAGTGGCAGAGCAGTTGTCTAGTATGCATAAGGCTCTAGATTCCATCCCCATCACTGCAAACAAAACAACAACAACAACAAATATAAGTAAAGTTCCATAAAGAACATACATGGGTCCCACGGGGGATATGAACCCTCACCATGCTGTGAGGTGGTGGTTCTCCAACTGTGGTCTCTGGGCCAGCAGCAGCAGCAGCATCATCAACTAGAAACTTGTTAAAAATGCACATTCTAGGGCCGGGGATGTGGCTCAGTGGTTCCAGTGCCTGCCTCGAAAGCACAAGGTCACAAGTTCAATCCCCAATATGGAAAAAAAAATGCACATTCTTGGTCCTCACCCCAGTACTACTGAATCAGAGAGTTGAAGTGGGGCTCAACAACAAGGATTTCAGCAAGCCCTTCAGGGGCTTCCGATGCATGCTCAAGTGTGAATGTGAGACACATACAAGAGGGGAGAGTCTCCCACCATGCTGGGGCATATGCTTCTGTGTGTGTGTGTGTGTGTGTGTGTGTGTGTGTGTGTGCACATGTGTATGCGCGAGCGCATGTGCACACACGTGTTCAGAACACAGTACCTCACATTTTCCAAAGGGCCTTCTCACCTGGCACCTTCTCTAGTCCTCCCAACAACAGGGATCCCACCCACTTTTCAATCAGTAAACTGACATCCAGGGAGGTGAGGTCATACAGCAGCTCATCCCTGATAGGTGCCAAGTGTGGCGGTGTTGTCCGGCACACAATCCCTAAGCTAGGTCCCCCTGATCCCCTACTTCGTGTGCTAGGTTAGGACTTCCCCAGCCCACAGCAACCTCGGAAAGGAGAGGGAATAGAGAGGTGACCAGCCTCACCTCCCCACCCTACCCCCATGAGCAACACCTGTAGAACAAGTTCCATCTTCCCCAGGTGAGTGCATCTGGCAAGGGAGGCAAGGGATATCTAAGGAAGGAGGAGGTGCTAGGAACCCAGGGCTCATTTCCTAGGCGATACCTCCAGGCAGATCCAGGGGCAGCAGAAGGTTCAGGTTTAGAATCCACTCTGTACTTTCTCAGTTGGCTATGGGGGCTCCACTGGGGCTGACCCAGGACATATGATCCCAGCCACACTGGAGGGGCCTTGAGGCTGACTCGTGACTTGCTCAGGCCTGTCTTCTACCCCAGCCTCAGGCCTGCTCTGGGGCCCCTGCTAGGGAAGTAAGAGGACTCTCCTGTCTAGCTGCCCACCCCAGACGTAAGATATACACACATCCAACAGACTATAAAGATAAGACCACCTTGGCAAACATCTGATCTAGTGATCATCTGAACTTTGTGGAATTTGGAGGGATTTGCTGATGTGTTACCAGAGGCCACAAGTTATTTGAGAACTGAACTTTTTATGTTCGTATTTCAGTGGCAAATAGAATTTTTTACATATATAAAGACAGCAATAATTCATAATTGAAGTTATTTTCATAGCTTGTATTCAGTATGGGGGTGTTTCTCAAGTGGGAGAAATGCAGATCTATACTCATCCTTAGATGTCTTTTCAGAGGCTGGTTTCTACAGGGATTTCTGTCCTCTAAAGGGAAGGTCTGTGAAGTCTACCCCAAGCTTGGGAAGGACTCATCCAGTTCCTTCAGGTTTCACTAGAAGACACTGAGGCCCAGAGAAGGCCAGGTACTTGCTCAAGATCTTCCAACAAGTCCAAGAAGAGCTGATACTGGGAGCCTGAGCTCTTGCAGCCTGGTCCAGGCTCATTCTGTCCTCTGGTGCTATAACAGAATAGCTGAAACTGTGTGATTTAAATAAACAGAAGCTGGGTATGGTGGCACATGCCTGTAATTCCAGCACTCTGGAAGGCTGAGGCACAAGGATTGCACGTTGGAGCCCAGCCTGGGCAACTTAGCAACTTAGTGAGACCCTGTCTCAAAAGAAAAAATAAAAAAGGGCAGTGGGTGTAGCTCAGTGTGAAGGTCTTCAGCTCAGTCCCCAGTACTGCAACAAAATGAAAACAAAACCAGAAATTTATCTGGGTCCTGGTTTTAGAGACTGAGAAAACTATAAGCACAGTGCCAGCATCTGCCAAGGGCCTTCATGCTATAGCATCCTGTGGTGGAGGACAAGAGAGGGTGGGAGTGAAAGAGCAAGAGAAGAGCCAAACTCACTTTTGTAGTAACCCACTCTAACCATAATAATCTGCTCCCATAGTAACACATGTATCCACTCGTAAGGGCAGGTGAACATGATCCAGTCACTTCCCATTGGGTCCCACTTCCCAACACTGTTGCCCTGGGGACTGTTTCCAACACAAGAATGTTAAGGGACACTCAAATCATTGCAAGGGCCAGGTTCAGGCCAGACCAGGGGCAGTAGAGTGGCAGAGGTGTGTGCCCCTGATGTCACCAATATAGATTTGTCTGTTCTCTTCTTGTTTATTGGGATTGCATGGACCCATTTGGATCTTCTAAAGAGAACCAGGCAGCCAGAGGGTGAATCGGGCAGAAGGAATCAGAAGCTTCATGTCATGGGGATGATATGATCTCTGGTCTGTGACAGATCCATAGATGAGTAAGTTCCATTCTCTGACTTGCCCAAGCTCCTGTACTGTCTGTGGTGAGGAGCAGATTAAAAATAATGACAATACCTCCCTGTACTCTAAAATGGACTTTTATACCCCTAATGGCAACCAAAGTTTATTGAACATTTACTATATGCCACTCCTTTTGCACCTGAGTTGTCAAGATGGCATTGAGGGAGGCATGGCCACATTTTGTAGATGGAAAAAAATGACACCCAAGAAAGTTAAGTAAAGTGATTCTGGTTGGATTCCTAGTTCCTGAGCACACTTTCTTCCTACTCCGTGGTTTCTGCTGCTCCTCACAGTAGCCCTAGGAAGGAGCCAGGATTGGTCACCTCCACACACACCCTTCTCACAGGAGAAGAAGTTGTGGTTGAGAAGGGGAGTATTTGGACCACAGGGTACAAAGCTGGGAAGCATCTATTTGCTTCCTGACATGGTGTCTGCTCACTACCCCCATAACACCCCACCAAAGGCCTAAGTCTGGAAGATCTATGAGGACTTGGGAGCATGTCAGGAAGAAATTTGTCAAATATCAGTGGCAGCTGGGTGTGGTGGCATATGCCTGTAATCCCGGCACTCTGGGAGCCTGAGGCAGAAGGATCAGAAGTTCAAGCCCAGCCTGGGAAATTTAGCGACTTAGCAAGACTTCTGTCTGAAAATGAAGAAAGAAAGAAAAAGAAAGAAAGAACGAATGAACGAACGAACGAAAGAAAGAAAGAAAGGGAGAAAGAGAAAAAGGCTGGTGATGTGTGAAGGCCCTGGGTTCAATCCCCCATACCATCAAACAAACAAACAAATGAACAAACAAACAAAAAACCCCAAATAAATATTTCCAGTCAGTGGTTTTCCATGTAATAGTAATTTCCATGCGCTATGAGGAAGTGTTTTGCAGCCTTTGAACATGTTTGCCTGTTTTCTAGATTTACAAATTTCTGTTTGGGGTTAGAATAATTTGAGAATCCATTTTATTCTCCTCACCCTGTTTGTTCAGAAATGTTGTTTTGAATTTTGAATTTTTATCCATGGTTCTAAATAAATTGCCCCCAAGAATCAAATAAGTTGAAACTGAAATGCTTCCATGTGCTGGCTCTGGCTTCCATAAGTTTGTGCAACCCAGGATGGATGTATGAATTTCAAGTACAATAAATACAATCTGCTTTTCAACCGATTTGCCTTTAAGTTTGTTTTTTTTTCTTTTTTTTTTTTTTTTTTTTTTTTTTTGGTACTGGGATTGAACTTAGGGCCTTCACACTGAGCTTCATCCCCTGCCCCATCCCTTTAGTTTAAATTTTGAGACAGGGTCTTGCTAAGTCCCTAAATTGCCCAGGCTGAGCTCAAACTTGTGACCCTCCTGCCTCAGCTCCCAGAGTACTAAGATTACAGGTGTGCAACACCCCAACCAGCTTGCTTTTAAATTATTTAAATAATTTTTTGCCAATGATGCTGATTTTATCTTTAGCCCATGTTCTCACCAATTTTCAACCTACCCCCTTTTCCGATGGAAGCAGTTTTTACTTAGTGTCTTTCCAACTGTGCCGTGATAATCACTTGTAGATGGCCTTTCTTAGCAGACTTGAGGTGCAGCGTTGGACATAGGCTTAGAGCGAGCTTCCTAAAAGGTGGAGAGATGTTTGAAATTCTGGTGAGGAAAATGCGAGTTGATATAACGTCCATATACAGAGAACACTAGGTAGGGTGAGAGGTGAGGGAAGCCTCTGTGGTCACTGAAAAGAATGGGAGCGTAGTGTTCCTTACAACCCACCTACTGCTGTCACCCGTGTTTGTCCATGTGGTCTGAGGCTTGGAACTTCCAACCCTGCCTCTCCTTCCAAACTGGTGTTTCCTCTTTCCTGGGTGGCAATGGTAAGAATTCCAGCCCCAGAGTAGTTGCTCCATGGGCCTGGCACACATTGACCCAACAAAATCAAATGACTGTCCCAAATACAGCTAAACAGGCAGGATAGGGCTTTTGGTAAGTTAAAGAGAATCTTCCTCCCACCTCCAAAAAAGATCCCCTCTTGGTATGCACAAGGTATTAAAAATGCTTGAACTTGACAAAAAATTGCTAAAACATCTCATTTGATGCAATTGAGGCCTCAATCACCAATATCGACCGGCAAAGCCACTAGGATCACTTCTTCTCTAGTGCTTCATTCAGAACCAATTCTTTCTTTCATCATTTCACTTGAAGCCTAGTGGAGCAGTTGGAGCCTAGGTCCCCCTCTCTTCTCCCTAGAGGTGCCTGGACCACTGCTGGATCCATGGCACAATTTAATTCAGCTGAGCCTCATTCTTCCTTTCTTCACATATGTGCTCTGCAACACCCCTCTCCAACGAGAGCCTCTGGTTTCAGAATTCAGAAAAGAGACACCTGTGGACCAGCCCAGGTCAAATCAACTCTATAGCCTTTGCAGATCCAAACTAGAGTTCTTCTTTTACAGCTTTTTCTGGATCTCCCAAAATTTTCCCAATCATCTTGTACTTTTGTAGCTATCCACAGGTACTGTGTCTGAGGATTCAAACAACTACCAATTGAAAATGTTTGAAAATGAATTGCATCTGTACTGAACACATACAGGCTTTCCCCCCTTGTCTTTATTTCCTAAACTCTATAGTATAACAACTATTTACAGAGTGTTTACACTGTATTAGGTATAAGTAACCTAGAGATGATTTAAAATATACAGGAGGATGTGTGTAGGTTCCATGCAAATGCTACATGATAGAAGTGACAAGAGCATCTGCAGATTTTGGTATCCATGGGGGGTGTCCTGGAACCAATCCTCCATGGATAGTGAGGGATGACTGTCCTATTTTTGTGGCTAGCAAGCATACACCTTAGGATAAGCAGTATGAACACATATACTCAAAATACAGAGCTAAACCATGTACTTAACACTGATGGGCACTTTGGGGTTGGGACTATGGATCCCTGTCCTGAGCTGACTGGTGATGCTGCTGGGGACTTACACTCTCAGCTTCTGGGATCCTCCCACTTTCCCATGCTGGCTTCATTTGCCAAGAGAGCCAGCGCAGAAGGTGGGGGCTCCAGTCTTGGTCGCAGAGGAGTGCTTAGTCTAACAGCACAAGTAGTAAACTGAGACTAGGTTGGTGATAAGATACCAAAATTTAATATAGCAAGAACAATTATTCAGCATTTGTTTTCTGAGTACCAGCTATGCGCCAGCTGTAGGGGGAGCTCATTAAGGGAGACTTCTGCCCCTTGAGAGACAGTGAGACATACAGGCATGAGGTTAGGCATTTGAGCCAAAAAGAATGAGTTCAAATTCTAGGTCCACCATTTAGTGACCCTGTGACTTTGAACCTCAACTTTTGACTTCCAGGAGGCTCAGCCTCATCATCTTTAAGATGTGGACATCAATTATCACATTGTCACTATAATATGGATTGAGGGCCTGCTAAGGTGTCAAACATATATGTGTGCTTGATATATACAGTCTCATTGCACCTTCACAGCAACCCTATTGAGGTGGGTACTACTAGGCTCACTCAACAGATGGGGAGATAGAGGCTCCACTAAGGAATTTGCCCAGCAACCCACAATTCTCAAACAACGATGTCAGAATTTGAGGATAGGCAGGCTGGTCCCTGACCCTTTCCTCTTTATCACTCTTTTGGGGGCCTCCCACCCGTGAGCTGGTATGATGAGTCAGTGGAGTGTCTGTGTTGGTCTACTCAGTACCAGGCCAAGCACATAGTAGCTGCTCGACACCAGCTGGTCATCCTCACTTGAAGGTCTCTCAGTTCAAGGAGAAGAGCAGGGGAGAAGGAAGGGGCTGTGTTCAGCCCCAGAACCTAAAAAACATCTCTCTGTCAGGGTTCATTTTCCCTGCTTCCCTCTTCCCTTCCCCTCGGGTGAGCTAAGCATCTTGCTTCTCTCTGCCCCTCCCCCAGTTAAGGGCAGACCTCTTTTGCTCCCTCCCTATAGTCTGTTTGGGCCAGTGTGTCTCCCTCACCCTGGCGAGGCATTAAAAATTGAAACCTCCTTTGAAGAGAAAACAGTTTAATAAAAGCTCCATCCATTTTTCATGAGAGGATCAGGAGAGGGATGGTGAAGAGAGAAGAGGGAGGATGCAGAGACAAGCAGCAGGGTGGGTAGTGAGGGTCTTGGGGATTTCCTAGTTGGGGCTCAGCAGAAGAAGGGCCAGCAATTGCCCCCCCCCTTTATCTGCAGCTCTAATGGCCCCACGGCCCTCTCTTTTCTCCCTTCCTGTTAGCAGGAGCCAGGCTAGGCATGTCCCGTAAGGCAGGAGGATGGCTTCCTGTTTGAGAGAGTCTCCACCTTCTCTTCGGGGAAGGCCTCAGAGGAGCTGGGCTTCACTCCTTCAGAGGAAGGAGAAACTACATCAAAGCAAGATGAGGCCTGTCACCTGAACCCTGCCTACCTGTTTGGCACTCACAGGATTGAGCAGGGCAGGACCTAGCCAGAGCCTTAGGCTGGACACTGGGCAGGAAGCTGAGCTTCAGGAGGAAGTCCCGCAGGGAGGTTGGGGAATGAGGGAGCCAAAAGGAATAACTTCCAAACCCTGGCTCATGTCCTTTGGACCCTGGAGCCTTTTCTAATCACAGGACACAATTACATTCACTCCACCCTTTATCTCTCCCACCCCAACAAAGACTGATCCACCCAGAAAAGAGACGTCACAGACTGGCCCTGGCAGGAGAGGCTTGTGCCTACGCCTATCAGAAAGGGTTCCATCTCTGTCACAGAACTGTTTGTATATATGGGTGTCTACCTTTGCCATTGTGTGTGTGTATAGCAGTATATTGCATGAGGGTGAGTAGCCAGGTGTGTGTGTGCATGTATGTGTGCATGTGTGTGTGAGAGCCAGAATGTGGGCAAGGGTCCCTGCTTGAGAGTACATGTTTCTCCTGCTCTCTGCTCCTGAGCAGGCATGAACTCCTCCCTGTGCACATGCCGGAGGGCAGGCGGGATAGGTAAGAAGGGTGAGTTTTGAGAGAAGAAGGAAAACGAGAGCGGGTCAGAGAACTGAATGAGTCCTGGGGCTGGAAGCCAGGTAGCTCTGAATAGGCCAGCCCTGGCACAAGGCTGCTCCCTAAGGGCTTTAGGGAGTGGGGTGGAATTTGCTTCATGATGCCCCAAAACCCAGGAGGGCAGTAGGGTGCAGGTTTATGTGTATCAGAGTGGGGGGTTCCTGCTCCATCAGCATGGTCAAGAGAGGCTTTGGGGACATTTCTGAGGTGGTCATTGGGGAGGAGGCTGGGAGGCTCATTGATAGAGATTCTCCTGATTTGGGAGACCAGCCTTCAATCAAACCCCTAGACCAGTGTCGGCAGAGGATCCTCCCCACCCCCCTCTAGCCCTGGGGAAGTCAAACCCCCAGAGTCCAGACTCCAGATAGTTGGAGTGGCTCTGGTAGAGGATTTTGAACTAGGGTTGGGGATCCTGGCTAGACTTTGCTCTTAGGTGTGCTCCAAACCTCTGTCCATCCTTACTGTTCTTTCATCCATTGGTACGTCCATTCATCTATCCAACACATATTTCCTGAGCCCTGAGTTTTGTACCAGGTATTTTCTTAGTACGCTGGACAAGCAGTGCTCTTCAAGACCACTAACCCTGTGCATTCTTGGCTTCTCTTCTCCATGACTTTATACATCTGGCCTCTGCTAGGACCCTGTAAGGCAAGTGGCAGTTCTATAGGCCACGGAGTCAGGAGAGGCAGATCCTGACTGTCCTTTACCTGTGACCAGGGGGAACTTACTGTCCCCGCCAGGTCTTCTGTTTTCCCAATTCTATGGGGGAGACAGTGCATCAAGATGGGCTCGGGGGCCCTTCTTTCTTCAAATGGCTGCTGCCTCTGAACACACCCACAGAGACCAGCTTTTCCTTTGGGCAGTGGCTCTCAGGTGCCCTTAGATAACTGATGGCATCTCTCTAAGTTCAATTTCTTCAAATATAAAAAGAGCATAAGAAAACAGGGGCTGGTGTTATAGGTCAGTAGTAGAAAGCTTGTCCCTGGGTGGGGGAGAGAGAGAGAGAGGAAGGAGGAGGAGGAGGAGGAGGGGGAGAAAAGAAGAAGTGGAAGGGGAGGGGAGGGGAAGGGAAGGGAAGGGAAGGGAAGGAAAGAGAAAAACCTTTCTTGCTTATAAGCTTTGTGGAGGAATTAATTGTGGGCACTCATGTATGCACAAGTCCTGGCACAGTGCCTGAGAGTCTCAAGCAGGATGGGACCCATTTTAGTCTGTTTTGTGCTGCTATAACAGGATACCAAGACTGGGAAATTTGCAAAGAAACCAGAGATTCATTTCCTGTAGTTCTGGAGTGTAGGAAGTCCAAGGTCCAGGGGCCTGCATTTGGTGAGAGCCTTCTTGTTGTTCCACACTAAGGCAGAAGGCCAATAGGCAAGACAGCATGTGAGAGAACCTGAGGGAGGGCCTGAACTCATCCTTATATCAGGAGTCTGCTCCAATGATAACTAACCCAGTCTGATAACGGTGTTAGTCCATTCACAGAAACAGAGAGCCCTCATGGCCTGATCGCCTTTTAAAGTCCCGCCTCTGGACCCTGTTGCATTGGGGATTGTTTCCAACACATAAACTTTGGGGACACATTCAAACCACAGGAGGGCTATCAGCTTTAGGTTAGTAGTAGCATCCTGAACAGTGGCCCCAGTCCCAGGGTCAGGCTCCCTGGCACACTGAGACAGGGGGTGAGTTGAGGTGGTGGGCAGAGGGTACTGGTCTGGGTCTTGAGGAAATCTGGCAAGGGAGGCAGGGATAGAGGCCATGCCAGGCATGGGCTCTGCTTGTCTTCTCACTGCTGCCTCAGTCCCATGCCAGAAACCCCAAGTGAAGGAAAAGGGGTGTTTGCAGCATCCCTACTTCCTTGGCCCTCCTAGACATGCCTTCAGTGAGAATGCCAGAGCAAGAGACTTGCTTTGTGGGTGAAGTGTGGCAGGCCCACTGGGGAGTGAAGGGTTTCCTGGAAGGCTAACATCTAAGGGCTTGAATTCCCTCCTCCCTCCTCTACCTTCCACCTCTCGTGCCACCCGCACCCCTCAGAGGAAGGAATGGACCTCCTTCTCTCAAGTCCAACCAGCCCATCCCCCCAGGGGCCACACTCTAGTAATTATCTCCCCTCTGCTGGCTCCCTGCCCTCAGCCTGCAAATACATTCTGGTTTTTCCCATCTGAAAAAGCCCTCTCCTCCACCCTGCTATCCCTTCCAGCTCCCACCTCCTGCTTTGCCCACCCTCTCAAGACCCAGTGTGACCCTCAAACCAGTTATCTGTGCTCTCAGTCTCCTGGCCTAGCCTGCCTCCCACACCCTGCTGTCACTTCCAAACCCACTGATGTCTGGGTGACTGAAGGTCATCTCCTCCCCTCCAGCTTTGGGACTTGCCAACACCCACCTGGTGTTCTGACACGCATGCCTGGCCTCTTCTCAGCCTCTCTTTGAGGGCTCCTTTCCAGATTTCCTCAGCACCAGGCACCTGGCCTGCCTGCCTCTCAGGAAGATTTTCTCAGGCTTCTTCAGGTTTTCCTTTGGACCTTTCTCTTTCCCTTGCCATGTTTCCTACTGGCAAGCTTCTGTTCTTGGGGCCTCAACTTGCTCTGTGTGTGGAGGAAGAGTGGGAAGATGAGGCTGGACCAGGACAGAGAGGCTTCTTTCTTCTGTCCAGAGAAATGAGAAATGAGGGCTAACAAGAAGGCCGGAGGCCATGCCTTCAGTCAACCTCTGTGTTGGAGTTTCCAACGTCCCTCTGTCTCCTCCTCTCCCTGTAGGCCTTCCTTCTCCTTTGTTTTTACCCCCCTATCATCTTCTGAGTGTTTACTACCTGCTAAGAATTTTGTTAGGCTGGAGAGTCCAGCACGTGGGTTGGGGGCTTTGTAAGCAAGATGGGTCCAGAAAGGGCTGAGTGGGAGAAGCACGCAGGACCATGCAGGGCCTTGGGAGCCATGGGGAGGATGTGAGGTTTCCTTCTGAATGAGACAAGAGGCTGGTGGGGGTTTTAAGCAAGCAAGTTAATGGATCTGATTTGCATTTTTAACAGAAAAATTGCTCTGGTTTTCAGATTGACCACTGTGGCAGAAGGGGGCTGCAAGGGGAGGCCCTTTGGGAGTCTCCTTGATAATCTGGAAAAGCAAGTGGGGATAGATGGCAGCTTGGACAGGATGGTAGCTTGGACAAGGTGGTGGAGGAGGAGGCCATGAACAGTGGGTGGATTCCGATATATTTTGGGGGTAGA
Source organism: Heterocephalus glaber (assembly GCF_000247695.1). The sequence goes on along the minus strand of NW_004624891.1, from coordinate 1,366,611 downwards.
GCAGTTGGACTTGCTGATGGATTAGATCTAAAAGGTGAGAAAAATAAAGATTTAAGGATAACTCCTAGATTTGGGGCTGGAGCAACTGACTGCCAAGTGACGCTATTTACTGATCTGAGGAGCCTTGAAAGAAGGAAAGCTGGGGGTGGATCAACAACTCTGCTTTGGCCATGGAAAGTTTAAAATCCATTAGATATCCCCTTGGAGTTATCAGGTTGTCTGGAGCTCAATAGAATGCACAAGGCAAGAGATAAAAATGTGGAAGGTATCACCTTTAGTATTCACCTTAGGGCCTTTGAACTTGCTCCTCCCTCTCGCCAACACTCTGCCTTCTGAATCTCACGCAGCTGGCTTCTTGTCTTCATTCAGGCTGAAGCACACATATGATCTCTATATTCACCTCCTGCCTCCTGCCCAGGCACCCTATACCCCTGTTTTACTTCCTTTCCACTACCCATCATTAGCTAAAGTTATCTCATTCACTTGGTCAACTACATGCTTACACACTATGCTCTACTATAAGCTCCACGAAGGTAGCAGTTATTTTTGTTTCTGATCATTGCTGTATCCCTAGGACCTACAATAGTGCCTGGCACATAGCAGATGCCCACTAAATCTTTGAGGGCATAAGGACTGAGCACTAAACAATGCATTAGATCCCTTAATTTTGACAACAATCCTATGAGAGTGGTCACTGTTACCCTTGGTTTTCAGATTAGGAAATTGAAGCTTAAGGAGCTTGCTGAAAGTCCAAGACCACATGGCTAAGGAGCAGTGTAGCTAGGCCTTACTCCTGGGTCTATTTGGCTCCAAAGCCCATACCATTAACCATTCTGTCCTGCTAGGAAATGCTAGGGCTGGAGACCACCCCTGCCACATCCTTGCTGAGACCTTTGAAAAGTTCTTCAGCAATTTTCTCACTCAAAACTGTGGATAATAAATTATTCCTTAGAGGACTGTTCTGAGGATTCCATGTGGAAACCCAGGCTAAAGAGCCTTATCTGCACTATCAGTGCATACATGCATAAGGGATAACTAAACTCTTTGGGCCTCAGTCTTCTTATCTGAATGATGGGCAGGGGTTGAGGAGGGTGTAGAATTCAGAACATTTTTCTAGAATGTTTTCTAGCTCTGCCATTCCAAGAATCCTTGATTTTCCAATGTTGGTAAGGATAAACTGAGTTTAAACGTTCCAAATTTCAAGCATTGTGAACACAGAGGCCTGGTTTGGTCATCAAAGCTCCAGCTCTGTGGATGTGGGAGGCCTCTTTGAAGCTTGAGGGAGGTAAATTGGGGACAAATGAAAGGAAGTCCTTCTTCACCCCAACTTAATGAGCTTCTGGCTTTCATTACACAGAGGAGTGGTCCAGGCAGGAAACAGGAATGGTTTTGGATGGAATGATAAATGCCAGAGACACGAATGGCTCTGAGCAGGAGCTGGCAGTGCTGACCTCTAGGTCAATGGGAGGGAAGTGACCCCTTAGGGGCCAATCAGAGACCAGCTCTAGGCTTCCAGAGCAGCAGTTCTGGGTGGTGGGAATTAGGAGTGGAGAGGTCACCAAGATCATCCTACCTGTGCTCCCCCGCCCAGCTCCTTAGTTTAGCCTCAAGCTGAGTGTGGTGGAGGAGGTTGGAGGAAGCAGTGGCAACAATTACAGGAGAGGAGCTGGGGACCAACACTTCAGTCCCCAACAGACACCCACCTTCTCAGGAAGGTTCAAGATGGCTCTGAGGAATACCTAGCACATGATCTCTCTGTCCTTCTGCCTCAAACACACCCATGTCTGGTGACCTCAGCTGGTAGGAAGGACTGCATCCCTTCCACACCCCACAGGGCAGTAGTGGATTGGTAGCCTTGGGAAGTTGGTGGGGCACCGCCCTTGTGTCCTCCTCTTGACCCTATCAAAGCCCCTCTATTTCTACCATTCCTGTCCTCCTTTCAAAAACTAGTCCTGCAGGGTCTGGCTCTCAGCTGGCTGTCAACTAAGGTGTTAGCTGTCAACTAAGGTGTTAGCTGTCAACTAAGGTGTTAACTGATATCTAAGGTGTTAGCTGATAACTAAGGTGTTAGCTGACAACTAAGGTGTTAGTTGATAAGGCTTAACACCCCCCCAAGGGGTATGTGCATTTTAATGGGAGATTGCTGAAAAGCAATGGCCTCCAAGATTCAAATGACATATGCTATATTGGTGGAATTTCAGCAGTGGTGTTGATTATGGGTGGAGGTGTGGGTATTCTCCTCTAAATCATGTCACTTAGGTAATCACTTGTTCATAAGGTCACACAGACACACGCAAGCATACACACATACACACACCTGAACACACATATCACTTTTGCAAAAAAGTTCTGAATTGTGTGTATACAGGTATACATTTTTATGATGTGTAATAATAACAAACACTTATATAGCACTCCAGTGACAGGCACTGTTCTAAACATTTTACATGTGTTAACTTATTCCATCTTCCTAACAGCCTTGTGTGGTAGGTATAGTACTATTGTAATTTTACAATTGAGAGGTCCGAGGCTCAGAGAGGTGAGAAGACTTGATGCCAGCCACACAGCTGGCATGTGTTGGAGTTAGGTGTGTAGATACCTTGGCCATTCCTCACCCGGCCACACCCACACTGGACTCCATTCATGGTGGATGGAACTATCCTGTGGTGTGCAGGGAGTGTTTGTTTGCAGACTCAAACTCCAGGGCCAGACAGAGTCCTCCTGGGGCAGAGAATGGTGTGAGGGGTGGTGCATTCTGTGACTGATATGCATGTGGGTGGGATTGTGCCTTTGCTGTGGGTTGTGTGTGGGGGGGGGTCCATGGCTGATGGGGGTGCAGCCATCTACTGTGGGGGCTGATGTAGAACTGGAGGTGTGCTGGAAGCTGCACATATACATGCTTGTCATATGCAACAGTCCCACTGTTCTTGCCACTTTGGGACTTGCCCTGCTGTCCCTATTAAAAGGGTAGCCTCTATCAGAGTCTACTCCCAAACCACAAGAATAAGCCGTGGCCATTGGGGGAAAAGGTAAACCCAGCACCCAGTGGGGCCTGACAGGGGAGAAAAGAGTTAAGGCAATAATAAAGGGCATGGGTGTGGGAAGGTGGCAGAAGAGGCGTGTCTTAATTGGTAGGGCTTCTGCCAAGTAGGGGCAAAAGTGGGGTGTGTGTGTGTGTGTGTGTATGTGTGTGTGTGTGTGTTCCTCCTCCTTAGGAGAGGGGAAGCTGAGCAATGAAGTTTGCAAAGAAGCCTGAAGCCCTAACAGTCTTTTCCTTTGGGCAATTGGGGTACTGCCAACTTGTTCTGTAGGTGAAAAAGACCTGATTGCATAGAACTTGCCATAGAAGTGGCTCGGTCTGTAGGGTAAGGAAGGGGAGGGAAGGGCAGGCCATCTTGGGTTGGGGGAGGCTAGGTAGGCTGCAAGGCCTTGGTCAGAAATCTCACAGTAGCCTCAGCTGGGGTGTGGTGGTGGGGAAGGAGGGAAGGGCCTAGACTCCAGAGACACTGACCATGGTGTGAAAATTGCAGGGCCACAGGAACAACAGGAGCCAGGGTCCCAGTTTTCTGGCCCTGGCCCTGGCTGGCTGGAGGGAACATTCAACAGTGGACTTTGGAGCCTGGAGGTCAGGAGAACATTCTGAGCCACAGTCAATTTCTTGTTTCCTTTTTCACATAACTTTTTACTGCTTTTTCTTATTACAAAAGCAACAATGCTTGGTAAAGAAAACATGGAAAACATAGACATACAAAAAGATGACAGCAATAATTTGCGTAGCTCTGTCAGAGATAACCAGTATTAACATTTTGGTATATTTCCTCCTTCTGGTCCTTTTTCTTTTATGTATTTACTGTCTGGGTTTTATAAGCCTGTCTTTAATGTATCTATACCAATCATTTTCTGACATGAAATGTCACCCACAAGTTCTTTTTGTCAAATGTGTTCAACATGATGGGCAAACTAGAATTTATTTACTCAATTCCCTATTGTTATAAATATTGTTATAATGAGTACCTTTATGGCCAGAGAGATAGAGATTTGGAGGCTGTCAGTCCATCTCTCTGGGCCTTCTTCTGTCTTGGGGCACCTCCTGGGCTTGGATGTTGAAAACCATGCCAGGGAAAGGGTGTTCATCTCCCCTCCATGCAGAGGGGGAGATGGGCCCTGGTGCCATCGGCTTTTCCATAGCAGGGTCAGCACTCTCTTTGCTCTCATGCCCTTCAGTGTCTCTCTGAGCCTCATCCCCTTCCCTTCCTATTTTCCTCTAGAGCTCCCCACGCACACCTCCTCTACCCTCACCTCCTCTGGCTCCCTTCTCCTTGGCATTCCTATGGATCAGACACCCAGTGAACTGTGAGCATTTCCCAGTTTGCCTGCTGTGCCAAGCCCTCTATCTCACACTTGCCCTTCCTGGCAGGGGTGGGGAGCTCCAGCAGAGACCTGCCATGGATGTGAGGGCCCCAGGGCAGTTCTGGCTCCCTATGGCTACAGTGACACAGGACTTTCCTGGCACCAGCTGTAGGCAACTGGGTAGGCAGGCAGGACACTCATGAGGTGGAAACTGAGGCTCTGGGAAAGGAGAGAGTACGTTGAGGATTTCTTGGGTTCATTCTGCAGAGTTGATCACTCTCAAGAAAGGATGGGCTGTGTAGAGAAGAGCCATTGGATCAGAGGCTCTGGATCTAAGTTCAGGCCAGGATCTCTGGACAGTATCTAAGGGTCTGAGGACCAGTTTTTCAAAATGAATTGTAAACTAGAGTGAGTATGTGTTTCCATAGTAGACTTCATTCCTCAAGATGACCAAGGTTGTGACTTAAAAAAAGAAATGAAGAAAGCTTGTTCTGGAGGGCATCTGGTCTCTCCTCTTGTCTCAAGCAGAACCCATCCCCCAATCTCTCTCTCTCTCTCTCTCTCTCTCTCTCTCTCTCTCTCTCACACACACACACACACACACACACACACACACACACACACACACACAGAGGCCCAGATGCTGGGGACTGACTCCGGTGATCCAATGATGTCACACCCCTGGGAAGGTGACACTAGCATAAATGCACGGAGATGCTCTCAGTGCACTGCTTTCAGGAATCACTGTCCTCCAAACCACTGCTCAGTGCTTTCTGTCCCTTTCAAAGTTCTCTGAGCTGAGCAGAAGTTGCTCAGCCAGAAGCCAGGCTGGAGTCTTCTGCAGGGAGGGAGCAAGAGCTGCAGCATCTGCTGCCCGCAGCCCCTGGAAGTGCCTAAGGACTCGCGTGTGTGGAGCAACTTGGAGCTGCATTGGAGAGGATTAGATAATTGACCTCATAATTGACCTAATTAGTGAGTGCCTGTGTGGAGAGCCCTTGGGGACACTGGGCCTGCAGGTGGCAGAGAGGCCAGACAGAAACGCATAGAGGCTGTGAGAGCTGAAGCCTGGGTATTTGCCAGCAAGGGGGGAAGGGAGAGCAGGACAGGGAGAGGGGCAGGACTTAGGGATATCAAGCAGAGAGGGGCAAGGATGATGAAGGTCACTGAAGGGACAGGGAGGGGGCAGAAGAAACATTAAGAGCAGAAGAATATTGGCTGGGGGCCTGTGAGGGGAAGGGCCAAGATCTGGGAACACTGCAGGGAGAGGAGCAGGGACTGAGAGGACTGGTGAGAGGAGGGGACAATGCCTTGGGATACTAGCGTGGAAGGTTAGAGCGGGGACAGAGAAGACCTTGAGGGCAGTCACAGAGGCTGGGGGTCCTGGTGAGGGAAAGGGCGTTGTTGTAATGGGACAGCAGCTGAGGGAAACTTGGGAGGAGAAAGGCAGAGGAGAGGCTAGGGGTTCTCTGGAGCTGTAGGTCAGTGATAGAGCCAAAGACCATGGCCCTAGCACCCGCATCTGCACAGCGTGCACACACACAAACACACACACGTGTGTGTGTGTTTGTGTGTGTGTGTGTGGTCAATCTAAAACCATTTGGAACTGTGAGGAGCCAATAGTGTCTTGAAGGGAGAAGAGGTGTTTGGGTAGCTTTGGGAACGGGAACTGGAACTCCTGTATCCCAAAGAACTTGGCTCTTGGGGCTTTTTCCCCAGGCTGCATTCTTTCAACAAATGTTCCTTGTGTGCCTACTAGATGTCAGGACATGTTTTAGGAGCTGGGATACATCAGTGAATAGATCTGACAGAGACCCTCATGAAGCTACAGTCAAAGGTGGAGAGAGGATCATCAGTCAGTCACGTAGGGTATTGAAATCTGAGAAATGCTATGGAGAAAAGCATGGGGAAAGAACGAGTGCCACAGGGTGGTAGGCAGTGATCTGCACAGGTCTCCGTAAGCCTGGCTGAGAAGGTAACAGGAGACATGTGAGGAAATAGCTGGAGGATGAAACGGAGAGAGTCAAGTGTCTAGGTGGTGCAAAAGCCCAGCAGGCAGAAGGTGTGGCAAGTGCAGAGGCCCTGAGGCAGAAGAGTCTGGTGTGCTGGAGGATCAGCAAGGTGGCCTGCATGGCTGAAGGGCAGTGGGCAAGGCGAGAGTGATAGGAATGAAGGCTGAGAAGTAATGGTAGAAGGTGGAGTTGGGTAAAGAACATATCCTGTAGTGCTAAGGGCCATGGAAAGGAAAGTATTTTTTACTCTGAGTGAGATAGGAGCCACTGCAGGATGGAAGGACAGGACCTGACTATTTTTTAACAACTCCTCTGTTATGTGGAGGATAGGTTTTGGTGGGGTCAAGATGGAAGCTAGAGGACAGTAAGGAGGCCTGGCAGGAATCTGGGTGAAACAGGAAGGGGGTTCATCTTCCTATGTTTGTCTGAGTCTGACTAGGGCTCCTCAGAGTGGAACAAAAGGCCCTGTTGTTATGGTTTCTGTCTAGATGCCCCCGCAAAGCCTCACGTGATCATAAGTGGGGATTTTTCAGAGGTGACTGGATCTAGAGTGTGTGATGCTGGGATTGATTCATGGTGCAGTGCTAGGCTCAAGGGGACTCAGATTAAGGGTGTGAGTGCTATCCGCCCTAAGTAGCCTGGATAAGATAAAAGGGGCAGAAAGATGCTGTTAAGGCCCCTTGCTTGTTTGCTTTTGCTGTCTTCTGCTTGCCATGAATGGTTTCTCCTCTGCAATGCCCCTCTGCCATGCCACCCTGTCTTGGAGCCAGCTGACTATGGACTGAAACTTCTACAAAACATGAGCTAAATGAACTTCTCCTCACTTAACTTGTAGGTGTTAGGTATTTGATCTCAGCAATGAGAAAAGTAGCTAAGACACCTATCTAAGCAGGAAACATGGGTCTATTCCAGGAGTTCACATCCATCAGGACTCTGGCCTCTCTGCTTAAAGGCTATATCAGTGATGCTCTGTTGGAAGATGCTTGTATCCAGAGTGTGGGCCTCAGGACTTTGTGAGCAAGCACTTTACAAGAGAAATGGCAACCCCAGTCCTTGCCCTTGGAGTGCTGGCAGTGTGGTTGAAGAGACCAAAGATACACATGGACAGGCCAGATAAGGAAGAGCCTGGCACTGGCCCTGGCCCTGGCATTTGCTGCTATAAAGAGGGCATGGAGGCAAAGAACTTTTGGAGGTGGCTCAGAATACAGAAAGGCTCTCTGGATGAGAGGGTTTGGGACACACTGATCCACATACACATGCCCAGGAGCACACATTAATATCCAAATGTCCATCACAGAAGTGACCATCACTGCAAATGCACACAAGCTGACATGGACATTCACAACTACAGCATGCATATACACGGACACTCATGTGTCACATATGACAGGCACATGCACAGCCTTGCCTTGTTCCCTACCCATCCTTAGTCCTAGCCTCATCTTCCAGCAGCCTTCCTCTCACAATCTCCACCCCAACAAAGCCACACTCCTCAAACTTGATGTGCATTTTCACATTCTGGTCTGCTTTTGCTCAGGTTCTCTCTGTCCTCAATGGTCTATTCTGTCGAGAGTGGGTGGCTCTCTGATGTGGCACTGAGCACACTGAATGGTCATTATCTGTATCTGTCCCTTTCCCCCTTGCACTGGGAGCTCCTTGGAGCCTGTCTGACTTGTCCCCTGGATCAGAGCCTGGGGTCTACTAAGTGCTCAATAAATTGTGAAATGAATGCAGACCTTTAAAGAGTAGAGGGTCCAAGAGCTGAAGGAAAGACAGATTCAAGGTAAGGTGGCCTGGGCAGCCTGGGCCTCCTTCTCTAAGGGATGGCAGTGATGGCACCCCTGGGAGCTGCTTGGAGGCCCTGATGCAGCTCCTTAACACCTAGGGGTTGGCCTCCCTCCTTTCCCAGGCCTTAGGAGACTTCTTGGGGCTGGAGGTGGGGGTTCTGGAGAGAAGGGGACCGGGAGAAGGAACAGATTAATCTGGGGATTAATTGAGGGACTTGGCAGCCAGGCTGCACGTGCTCCAGGCAGGAGCTCTAATGGCTTAATCAGATTACAGGCTTTGGGGGCCGGGGATTTAGCTCAGTGGTTTCGCCACCTGCTGCGCAAGCACAAGGACCCAAGTTCAATCCCTGGTACCAAAAAAAAAAAAAAGAAAGAAAGAAAGAAAAAAAAAGAAAAGAAAAGATTACAAGGTTCGGCGCATGGTTGGTCCCAGCAGTGCCCAACTCAACCTGGAGGGCAGCTCAGTGCCAGAGCTCTCCGGAATGGAGCCACGCCCTGTGATCAGGACCCACTCTGAAATCCAGCCTCTTGAACCTTCACTGTGGAGACCCTCTGCCTCCCCAGTCAAGCAAGGGACAGTCCACTGAATGAGCTTGTCTGGAGGGCATGGAGTGTGAAGTGGAGACCAAACCAGGTTCATAGCTAAGCTCCAACACCTCTTTAGCTGTGTGGCCAAGGACAAGTTATGCGGCCTCTCTGAATCTGTTTTCTCATTTGTAAAAGGGTGCAGTAACACTGCCTTGGAAGCCATGGTGTAAGATGTAAAACTGTGTTAAGTGAAAGTGTTCCTTGTTGCTGGTGGAGTCAGTCATACCTTTCTTCTGGCTCAGAAAGAAAAGGTAAAACAACAGCAGCAACAATAACTAGCAGTCATTTAGACAACCACTAGGTGTGTGGCACTTGAAAATGAAGGGAGCACTTTCTATTCTGGGAACTTATTTCACACTGAGGGCTTGAGTGAACAGCCTCCATTTGAAGATAAGTAAGCAAGGCTGATAGGAGAAGGGGTTGACCTTGGCATGCAGCCTCAGCTGTGCCCACAGAGGGAATCCTGTCCCCTTGAATGCTAGCAGGAAGGGTAGGTACTAAGTAAGTTGGGGGCCTGCAGACTGAGCTGCAGACTTCCAGACTCCATGGGTTAGAGGGAGTAAGTACTCAGGCTTGCCCCTTCTCCTTCCTGCAGGAGCCATGCCAGGCCAAGCTGGGCTATGGTCGGTCCTCGGTTCAGTGAAGGCAAAACCCTCTGGCCTAGGTACCCCTTGATTCTGAGGCCCAGGAACCTCATGCCCCAGGGCTGGGGCTGGGTGCAGCCTGAGTGGTACCCCCTGGAAGCCTCCTTGCAGGAGGGGCAGGGCTCATGCTGTCCTGGGAGCAGGCGGGTAGGCAGTCTGGCTGAGAGAAGGGCCCATGCACGGGTCCAGATGAAGGTGCTGTTTTGGGAGCAGGCTAGCTTCCAGCTTCCCCTCTTCTCGCCCCCAGTAGTTTATTAGGAGTAATTTGTTAAGCTGTTCCAACTTGTCAGCAGCCACTTCAATGCCTCTGCCTCCTACTTGCTTTTTGGGGGGGAGGGTGTCCAAAAATGTCAGAAGCTGAGAGGTCAGTTCGAGAGGGGGGTTTGATAAAAGGGCCTCTCTCTACCTTGAAGCCTTACCTCCACCAGGTGCAGTGTCTGAAGAGAGAAGTGGGATTTGCAGTCCCCTGTCCTCAGAGCCCCTCCCTCCAGGCTCAGGGGAGAATTGGTGGCTGGGTCGGTGCAGGCAGTCAGGGTGGCTGCTGATGGATAGAGGTGGGGATTGGCTTGAGAGAGGAGGTGGAGATGGTCTGTGGATAAGGGAGTTGGGTTGTGGGATATTTGGGCCTCCCGGTGTTCATCAGAGATCATGTGCGGGACAAAGTAGACAGGGACCAAGATATGCACTCAGGGGGTCCCACCATGCCAGGCACGGAGTGCTAACTTTCAGGGCCACTAGCTCCTTTCATCCTCTTACCATGTCATATTACAGGTGGAAAAATGGAGGTTCAGAGAAGTAGAGTGAATTGCTCAAAATCACATAGCTAGGAAATGGAAGGGCTGAATTCAAAGATGAATCTGGCCAACTCCAAGGCCTTCAAAGTAGATACGGCTGCTTTGAATGAAGAAGAAACAAGAACCTCCATGGGGCAGGCAGGTGAGAGAGTGGCTTGCCAGCTCTCCAGGCCTCTAGATCTTGGTTTCCTACCCCTGCAAGTGGTGGGAGCTGGACTGGAGGATCCTACTTGGTTTGATGGTGGAGGATTGCTCAAATCTGTGTCTTCCTCCTTGCCATGGATAGTCTGCCAGCCAGCCAGGGCAGGGGCCAGGAGGGAGGCAAGCCTGGGAGAACTGAAACCACCCTGGGGTGATGGGGGTATGGGGGGAGGTTGTTCATGAGAGAGCCAGGCCCAATGGTACCCAACCAGGTGCAGCTTTGAGCAAGACTTGGCAAGAGGAGACAGGTCTGAGGCAAGCTTTGGCTCTTAATCACTGCTCCCTCCCTTCTGCGTGCCCTGCCACCCTCCTAGGAGCTGGGCGCCATGGGGGGCTGGGAATGGGAAGGGCCTGCCTGCCACAGCCCCTCCTGGCCCTGCCCCGTGGATTCTGGGGGAAGCTCATTAGCTCGAGGGGCGCCCAAGCCCTCCCCTCACAGCTTGTCACACAATTAGCCACCCTCTCTATACAAGTTGCTGTGTAATTATTGGGTCTTGGCGGGCTTAGGGCCATGTAATTAGCCTGCCCCAGCCTCCAACCAGCTCTCAGGGTCATTAGTGGGCCCACTGGGGTGGGCGGGCGGGCAAAGCATCTGCATGACAATGTACACATTGTGGTGCCTCTGCCTGCACCCAGGGCACAGGGGCAGCTGGTGCCATTGTGTGGCCCAATTCCTAGGCACATCTGCCCCCTACCCACCCCCCACCCTGACCAGTCAGTCACAGGTTACAAACCCTTTGCCACCCTCTCTCACTGTGACCCTGGCAGCAGGTACTCTGCTCATCCCCATTTTACAGATGAGGCAACTGAGTCTTCTTGAAGGGGCCAGGACTCCCTTAAGACCGCTTAGCTCTGAGGGGCTGGAACCAGGACTGATAAGCAGATCTGTCTTACTGGGTCACTTTCTGTCTGTGGTGAGCCTGGAGACAGTGACACATGAGGGTGAGAGTTTGGTGCTGAGCTGAGTTTGCATGGAGGAGCTTTGCTCCCTCCCAAGGGTCTTCTTCCTGGCCATGAAACTCTTTGCCAGCCTGCTCCCAGGTCACCACCCAGCATTCTCAGCCCTTCCTTTCAGGGGTCATCAGAATTCTCCTCAAGCCAGCAAGATGAGCAAGTACTCCCCTAAGCTTCTGGACTTCCAAAGGAAGAGCTGCCAAGACCCGTTGGCACCTCTGCCTGCCTGGAAATGTCTCAACCACCTAACCATTGCATCCTGGAAGGGCTAGCAGGGGCATCCCTGGCTTCACAGTGATGTTCCTTCATGAAGACACTGTCCTCCTCTGCCCTACAGGATCCTTCTTCCAAGCTGCCTTACTCTTTCCCAGAAGGGCCATTCACATCGCCCACCTAATCTGCTGCCTGGAGGCATGCACCTCCATTAGGATCTTTGGTCTGGTTGGTGGAGGTGGAAGAGAGACAAGGGCGTCTGTGTGCTTTAGCCTGCTCTCATGGTGCTGTTGGTCCAGGGCCTGGTTAATAGTTCCTGGCTGCCCATTTTGAGCTGGATGACCTTGATCAGGTTCCCTAACCTCTCTGAGGAGTTGTTGTGCAGATTAAACGCCATAATTCTGACAAGTGCTTGTTCTGCTACTTCAGGACAGAGAGTAAGAAAGTTCTAGTTCCCAGCAACTACTGGCCTCTGAAGCCAATCCGATCTTCTATTTCTCCCAGGGCTCTGAACAAAGTCCCCACAGAGCTCCAGTGTTCGGCACCTTGCCCCTCCCTGCTGCCTGCCCTCTGTGACCCCCAACCACCTTCCAGCTCTCCCCCCAACCCTCTCCCCATGTTGAAGGCTGCATTATCTGGGCAGCAGGAAAATTAGTTGTTCTCTTGAAACTCTCTGCCCCACCCTCCCTGCCCCCCCCTTCTCAGGGCTGGTGACAAGTATGTGGGACTTAATTGGCTGGCATGAAAGGCAGCACTGACATTAATTGGCTACATTTGGCAGGCAGGCCCCCAGCCTCCCCCTCCTCTCTCCAAACCCCTACTGCTTCCCAGGAACCTTATCAATTCCACCACAGGGACCAAGAGCTTCGAGACCCTGTCAATTAGGCACTTTTTGCTCCTTTTCTTCCCGTGATGGGGTTTCGTTAGAATTTATGACACTCTATAGGGACGGGGGTGAGGGGGTGGGAAGCAGAAGATGGGAAGGCTGGGGGAGGCTCATTCCTATGGAGAACAGGCTGGGGGAGGGGAGGGGTGCGGATGTGAAAAGGACACTTGGGATTAGGCCCCAAACTGGAGTGGAGGGGGTCTGTGAGAGGCAAGAAGTAGGGCGGTGGGGGAAGGGGAAGGAGGGCTTTGGCCAGGCCAAGAAGACTGATTTAACAGGCACTGCGTGCACACTTGGAGCAAGGTTTATAAAAGTTTGAGGCAATCCAGTCACATGGCTCCAGGCCAGAGCCGGGAGGCTGAAAACCTGGCTTTGCTTTCTACTCCTCCCTGAGTGTCCTTGGATCAGCCACTGATGGTTTCTAAAACAAGCAGTATGGGGCAAGGTGCATGGCTCCCATTCACACTGAGCCAGTGTTCATCAGAACAGCCCAAGAGGCATGGGTGGGTCAGCCGCAGCACTTCCAAAAGCCTCTCTTAGGTTTGGGCCACCATGCCAATGGTAGCTCAGTGTGGTCTTGGCCAATCTCACATGGGCCAGAGCTTTGATTGGCAGCCTGGGAAGGACAAGTGAATTGTGACCCCACCCACAGATTCTGTATGTTTGAGAGAGTCTCGAAGAGGCTTCCTGATGATGCTAAGAGGAACCCACTGATCTGGATGGGCTGGCACAGACTACAGAGGAGGCAAGGGCCTTCTCTTCTCACCCTCTGAAACCACCCTTGCAGCTGGCACATCTGGGCTCTGGGGCTTCCAAGTACATCTGGATTTAGATGTGCTCTTTCGTGAAAAGAAGGCCTTGTACATTTCAGATCTGTGCTAGTGTTCTGGTTCTGACAGAGGGTAAGATGGTGTTCTTGCAGGCATACATCATCCACTGCTTCCACATTGGCTTCTGTGCCTCTTCCCTCTTGCTTTTTAAGATGATGCTTGCTTCCATTTTTGTTTGTCCCTCTTTTGGGTCACACATTCTTAGAGACTTGATCTCACCTTTTTCCTAGTGGTACTGTCCCCCAATCTTTGCCCTGGCTTCTCTGAACTCTGCATTGCAGGTGTCCAGGGTCCATGCTGGGCCCGGTAAGCAGGCCAAGCTCTCCCCTGTGGTGAAGATCAGCCCTGGCAGACCTGCTCACTTCCTGCTGGAGTAACCTACACTTCCTCCTCCCCAGCCAGGTCCTTCTTCTGGCCCAGAATCAAGTTCCAAGAAGCTGTTGCTCTCTATCCCTTAAGAGGCCTATAGTCACTGAAGGCCACCAGTGATGGGACAGGCATTCCCCTTCTTGTGGCAGAGCTCTGATGCCCACAGCAGAATGCACCAACTTGGCTCACTACTGCTGCTCTGTTTGCACAAGGGATGGCTTTCACCTAGGAGGAAGGTGACGAACAGCACCTGTATTCCTAGGATGTGCAGTCCCATCTCTGGGATTTCTTCACCACTCAGGACTCATTCTGGTTTGTTCTGATGGTCTCATTGGCTCAGGTGACTTGGCAAGACTGGATAACTATGGGTGAGTGGTGCTGAGGACTGGGGATAGGCTCCTCTCTGACATCTGGAACACAACTTACCTGTCTTCTATGTCCCTTTACTTCCTTGAACAGATGCTTCTTAGGGCCCCAACTCAACTGTCTTTCTATGGTGACAACACTATGGTTAGTGGACTGTTACAATAACTGCCATTTTTGAGGATATGCCATGTTCCAGGCATGATTCTAAGAACTTTATTTGTATTAACTAATTTAATTCTCACAACAACCCTATAACGTGGTAACTATTATTGTTTTCTTTTGACAGATAAAAAAACCAAGACTTGGAACATAAAGCCATTGGTCCTGGGCCATACAGCTCAGGAGAGGGAGAGATGGGTGCCAAATGCAGGGATGTCTATATTACTTTTTTTTCTTGTGGTACTGGAGGTGGAACCCAGAAACTTCACACTGACCCCTTTTTAATTTTTTAATGAAATATAAAGGAGGCTAAATTACCCAAGCTAGTCTTGAACTTGTAATCTACCTGCCTCAGCCTCCCAGAGTGCTGGGATTACGGGTTTGCACCACTGTTCATGGCATGTCTTAGAATCCTGTGCCTCTGCCTTTGGGAGAAATTAGGGTCCTCCTCACTGGGAAGGAGAATGAGAGCTGCTGGTTCTGAGGTGAGCTGATCAGAGAGCATCATGGAAAGCATGTGCCTTTCCTTTGTTCCTGGATTCTGTGACATTGACAGGGATGCTCCCCCAGTCTTTTAGAGCCTCTGTAGTTCTATACACCATGGTAAGAGCTCCAGGGGTCACCAAGGTTGGGTTTTAAGACCTTTAGAGGCCTTAAGCTCTCCATGGATCATACACTCCCCTAGCCCCCATATACCGTATAATTAAAATTAAAAACAATACCAACTTATATTACATTCTTTTAGAATCGTTCTCTCTCTTTCTCTCCCCCACCATGTTGGTGCCTTAACTGCAGATTGTCTATCAGACCTAGAGTTGATAGGTGATGTCCCCATGTGTCACTGTTTTCACTTTGCCTGCACAGTGCTGTATCCTCACCTCCTCTCTGATGAGGCTTTTTTGCCGAACTTTGCCTCCTGAGCCCTGTGCTCCCCTCCCCTCGTCTGCTTACTCACTAACCTGCCAACATGTAGGGTAGGGTCGGTGATGAACTACCATGTAAACCATTCCTCTAAGCCTTGCTACCCAAAGTGTGGCTAAGGTAGCAGCACTGGTATTACTCGGAAACTTATTAGAAATGCAGGACCCCAGGCCATACCTCAGACTTAATCACAATCCTTAGTTCATTTAACACCTCCTCCAGGTATTTCACATACACATTTAAAGTTGCTGTTCTGAGATGGTGGTTCTCCAAGTGTGGTCCCTGGACCAGCAGCATCAGTAGCCTCTGGGAACTTATTAGAAGTGTAAATTCCCAGCCGGGTATGGTGGCCTACGCCTGTAATCCCAGCCCTTCAGAGGCTGAGGAAGGAGGATTGAAGTGAGTTCGAGGCCAACTTGGCCTACATAGTAAATTCAATGCCAGCCTGAGCTACAGAATGAGACCCTGTCTGGAAAAAAAATGTAAATTCCCATGTCCGGTTTTTCAGCTCAGCTTGGTGGTACAGAACTTGCTTAGTGTGTGCTGGGTTTGTCCCTCCTCAGCACTACAATTTAAAAGAAAAAAATAGCGTCATATGGATTCCAGTGCACTGGGAAATTGGTTCATTAAGAAATTGCTTTGAGGGCCTGGGATTTAGCTCAGTGGTTCTGCCGCCTACCTCACAAGCACAAGGTCCCGAGTTTGATCCCCCGTACCGGAAAAAAAAGAAAAAGAAAAAGAAATTGCTTGTCCTGCGGATGCAGCTCAGTAGTAGAGCACTTGTCTAGTGTGCCTGAAGCTCTGGGTTCGATCTTCAGCACAACCCAGCATCACAAAAAAAAAAAAAAAAAGAAAAGTAAAAAGAAAAGAAAAGCAAATCCCTAGGCTTCTCCCACCTCTTCCTACTGAATCAGAAACTCTAAGGGTATGGCCCAGCAATCAGTTTTAACAAGCTCTCCAGGGGATTTTGATGGGCTCTAAGATATACCAAGCAGGTAGCTCTCCCAGGAAAGTCTCAGGTCCTACTTCTACGAAGATTAATGACATCACTCCCATTGAAAGGATCCTGGACTTCTACCCTGATGATTGTGTAGGCCTCTGCAGCAGTCTCTGGGAAATGGTGCCCGATTCTGGGGAGATTTTAGTATTCTGTCCTTTACTGAGCACCTACTATGTGCTAGGGAGGGCCAGGCATACTCATAGACATTTCTTCATCTAATCTATAGGCCATCTGTGGGCTAAGAGTCTCACCAACTACTTTAAGGGTGAGGAATCAGGCTCATAGAGGTCAAGTGAGAAATGGAGGATTTATGCTGGACCTGTCAGAATCCAAGCCCATTCCCTTTTCATAGAACTTCTGCTGTCCAGGCTACAGTGCTCCAGAAACAATGTGAGTTCTCATTATATGCCACACACTGTTCTAACTGCTTTGGTAATAATACATAATTTAGTGCCACAACAATTCCATTTTATTGAGGACACTGAGGCACAGAGATGTTAATTTACCTACCCAAGGTCTCAGTGGCAGACTTGGGATTGCAACCTAGGCAGAGTGGCACTAAGGCCTTACCTAGAAACCAGAGTTTATTTGCTGTCCTTTCAGGTGCCGAGCACAAGTCAGGCAACAGGAACAACAGGGAGTTTGCTGCCTTGCCTGGCTCAGTCAGGTGCTTTGGGTTTTATTCTCTTGGCCAGCTCAGCTGTGTAACACTCATCCCTCCCCTCCCCTCCCCTCCCCTTCCAAGCAGCATGAGCCTGGCCTTTGGACCTCTCCCCTGTTCAGTGCTGGGCTTCTCTCACTCCACTCTCTAGTCCCCTGGGGTTTCATGTGGCAGTCACCCTCAGCTCAGGCTGATTCTCTGGATTTCTCAAACAGCACCCAGTTGGCCAGCCTGGGTCCCTCCACCAGCCAGAAAGGCAAGAAATGGAACTCAGGCAGGCCCTGGAGCCCCCAGGGTGGGGGAGGTGGGATCCATCTGGACACCTCCTTTTGGATCCTCCCCATCTTCCTCTCCCAGGCGTCAGGTTTCCCATTCCTTCCTCCATGGACTCCAATGGAGCCAGCAAGGTCCTGGCCTGGCATGGGTCTTTGGCTGCCAGCTTCCTGTACTGACAGATGGAAAGATGGGCTGCCAGACAGCTGGACAAGCTGATGGGTCAGCTGGGCCTCATCAGATGCCTCAGGGCCATGGCTCTCCTCCCGGAAGTAATGATATGCTCCCAGCTGACTGCTATGCGTTGACTGACAGTTTCTAAAGACCGAAGCATGTGCTTCAGTGAATTCTTACCACCACCAATCAGTGAGGGAGGCACAGTTATGTTGACTTTTGCAGGTGAGGAAACTAAAGAGGTTCAGAGAGGCAAATTCACTGGGTAAAACACACAATCTTCCTTATACTGCCCTATGCCAAGCCAGTGCTCTGCCAATGTCATCAAAAACCCAAACTCATCTCTGATTGGGAGATATTAGGACCAGTTTCTTGGCAGATGAAATAGAGTAGCTGGTAGATCTGAGAATTCTCCAGGACAAGAAGATGGGAGGCTAGCAAAGATTTATTGGGTCGGATGCAGGGATACAGACGACCTTCCCTACTTGCTTGTGTCTCTCTTGGACTTGATCTGATGGGAAGAGGGTGGACAAGCAAGCTGCTGTCGTCATATTCCCAGGGATCGACCTTACCTCCCCAGTGGGCCTGTCCCTCACCTGTCACTGACACCTGTAGTGGCTACTCCAAGGACAAAGGCTCTCGCAGGCACCACCCAGATTCTTGTCCTTATCTTCCAGGTCTGGCTTGTACCACCCTGGCTGTACACTGTGCAAGCCTGCTTTATTGGAACCAAAGTCATCAGTTTCTCTTTTCTTAAGAAGCATCCTCCCTGTAGCCCAAGATGAGAACTGGAGCCTGGAGTCTCCCTTTCACAATGCCTGCCAACAGATGTTCTGGGTTTGTTGGCCTGTGCCCAGCTTGGCTCCTGGGCCCATGTCCAGTGGCCCCTGTTCTAGAGAAAGTCATGCTACTGACTTGAATCTCCCTCCCCATTCTCAACCCCACTGCTCTCCAGAATATTGACCAGCCTTCTCCAGTCCCTGAAGCACCATACCCCAGATCTTTCTTTTCACCTTGATCCCTGCTATCTTCCTCACTGGCTTCAGCATCCTCCTGGACAATCCGAAGCCTAGCCCCCGTTCATACAGTGACCTCTGTGACTTACATATCCTCTCTATGGGAGTTCCCCACTGGCTGGGCCAGATCTTGAGCCTTGTCATGACATGGGATGGCTTTGGCACTGTGATTTGTCAATCCTCAGCTCCTACCCCAACCCTTCAGGTGACTGGCTCCCTCACTCTTTCTGAACCTGGTCTTGGTCTCAGTGCTTGGCACTGGGCTCTTTTGAATGAGTGAAAAAATTGATTCCCCCTCTCCAGCATTCCAGTCCCTCCATCCCACCCTAACTGCATTCCTCCAGCTCTCAGGCCTCTTCAGGTCTTCCCTACCTCCCTGCTTCATTCCACTCTAGTCCCTGGCACCAACAGTTACCTTCATGATTTGGAGTCACTCAAGCTTTTTACACCTTCTGTTGATCCTGCCTTCTGCTATCACAGCCTTGGCCAGTTAAGCTGCTGGCACTTATAAGTAGGCCAGGCTCAGCAGGAGGCCCTCACCCATGTTCCAAAATCCTTTGACTCATCTCAAGGACCCCGCCATTCCATCTTCCATTTTTCTTCCATTCCAGCCCCACAACTACACCCTCCTAGTATTTGGCTTTCAATTTTACTAAGATTAAGGCTGTTCATCGCAGAATCTCTTTGTGTCTTTTATCCTTCTTTTTATCTTCCCTCCTTTCCTGTCTCCCTCTCTCCCCACCTCTCCCTTTTGCATCCTAGAAAGACATGTCCACCCTCCTCTTCATACCTAACCTATAACTCCATAAATTATCCCCTTTCTCTACTTCTCCCTCTCCTTTGAGTGCTATTTCCTCCTCAGCCTACAAGGATTTGCAGCTCTCCCCCATCCTTCAAAGAAACCCTCCCCTGACCCTGCCTCCCCTTCAGCGGTTGTCTTTTCTCTTTCCTTCCCTTCTCACTCAAACTTCTTGGAAGAGACTCTCACTGTCTCTGCTTCTTGACCTCCCATTCTCTCTTCAGTCAACTCCATATGTCCTCTTTCCTTCTTGCTTGAAATTGCTCTTTTAAAGGTCACAATGAGTCCTTTGTTCCCAGATGGAGTGGCCTTTTCCTATCCTCACACCTGACCCCACCAACTGTCCCTTCTTGATTGCTGTTCTTTCCTCTCTTGGCTTCTGAGTCACTCAATATTCTTGTGCCTCTCTTACTGCACCGTGTCCTCTTTCCTCTCTTCTCTTGCCACATAAGTGTGAGTTTTGCTCTAGTCTAGCATCTGGCTATGGCAATCTTTTCTCCTTATGCTCTTTACAGAGCAATAATGTCCCCTCTCTCGCTTTCAGTCATTGTGCTCTCTCCTAGTCTCTACTGCTAGCTCTGGTCACTCTTTGGTTCCAGACCTGGGTCCCGCAGACCTGCTGGACATGTTTATTTTGTCAGACAGGGACTTGAAATTCAATACATCAATGGGAACTTTTTACCCAAAACTAGTCCCTTCTCATACTGTTTAGTTTAATAAAGGGCACAACAATCCCTTCAGCTAATAAAGGCAGAAAACTGGGAGTCATCACTGCCTCTTTCCTTCCTCTCACCCTGACATCTCATCCATGCCCAAGTCTTGTCATGTTTGCTTCCTCAATCTCTCTCCAATCTATCCCCTTCTCTCCAGTCTCATTCTCTTTGATTCATTGAAAGATCTCATTCAACAAAAGGCAATTGAATTCTTTGTAATAGTCAGTTGCCAGACTCAGGGACAACCCTGGTGAATAAGATGGTCAAGGTTTCTGCCTTCATTACACTACCATTCTAGTGCAGGAACTGGACAAGAAACAAATAGATGCATGAAGAGACACAAAGGGAATAAATAGATCAGGCTGTGTGTTGTGGTGCAGGGCTGTAATCCCAGTACTCTGAGGGGCTGAGACAGAAGGATTGAAAGTTCAAGCACAGCCTAGAAAACTCAGCAATTTAGTGAGACCCTATCTAAAACTGTAAAAAAGGGCTGTGGATGTAGCTCAGTGAGAAGGCCCTGGGTTCAACCTCCAGTACCAAAAAAAA
>NW_004624891.1:1283903-1346258 GCF_000247695.1 Heterocephalus glaber | reverse complement strand
CAAAGTAAAAAATAAAAAGGGCTGTGGATGTAGCTCAGTGAGAAGGCCCTGGGTTCAACCTCCAGTACCAAAAAAAAAAAAAAAAAATTTGGGTAGTAGAGAATAAGAGGAGAGATGTATTTTATGTACGTATGTATGTATGTATGTATGTATGTATGTATGGCGTAGGGAGATGATACATAAGCTAAGACCTGTAGGCACACATCTTAAGAAGCTTGCATTAGGAAAAAGAGTAATCGGATATGCATTTTGAAAACCAGTTAGGCTGGATGATTATGCAGAGATCAGACTATAACAGAGTAAGAGAAGAAGCAAGGACAAGACTGAGAAGTCACACACACACAGTTGTCCCTGAGAGAGAAGGTGGGAACAGTCA
The DNA here is from genome assembly GCF_000247695.1 of Heterocephalus glaber. The sequence goes on along the minus strand of NW_004624891.1, from coordinate 1,345,882 downwards.
TGCAGGCAGAGGGAGCTAGATGGATGGGATCTCCTCAAGGTAGAATAACACAACCTGCAGATCATTTGAACATGAGGAGTGAGGGGAAGGAAAGAATTAGTGATGATTTCTGGACTCTAGCTTGAGCAACTAGTAAATGGTGCCAGTAAATGGCAGAGATAGGGTGTACACGGCTCCTTTCAAGAAGTTCTCCTGTGAAGAAAAGCATAGAAATGAGGCCATAACTGGAGGGACATATTGGTCAAAAGGAAAGCTTGGCCTTTGCCTTTTTTCTTTCATTTCCTTTTCTTTTTTCCCCTTTCTCCCCCTCCCTTTCTTTTTTGGGACACAGTCTCACTAAATTGCCTGGCCTGACCTTGAACTTGTGTTCCTCCAGCCTCAGCCTCCTGAGTACTGGGATTATAGGTGTTCATCACCAAACTGGACTGTTTTCTTCTGTTCCTTCCTTTCTCTTCCCTTTCATGTCATTTCTGTATTGACCTGTCCTGTCTTTTCTTGTCCTTCTCATCTTGTAAGGAGGGATGGTACCAAACTTGTGATTTTTGTTAAAGGGAATGAGCTGATAGAGAGGGAGCCAGGAGAAAAAGTCCAGGGAAGGTGAGAAGGGCGGGCTTAAAGTACAGCTTGAAGGGGTGGTCTGAGATACGGGAAAGACTTCATCTTCCATCACAATATGAGGGAGAAGGGACTGTGGGCCAGCTGGCAGTAGGACTATAGAAAGTGTTGCAGTAAACATAAGTTCCTGTCTGATGGACAGCATGTGCTGTGTTACTGAGACCAGGTGATCTGTGGTGAGAGGTGAGGATGTAGGAAGAGCAGAAGGCTGAGAGAGTCAAGTCCCCATCAGTTGTCCCCTGAGTGGTACAGTAGCTCCCAGCAGGCCTCCCTGCTTCTACCTTTCCCTCCATCCTCTACACAGAAACCAGACAGTACTCCATAGAAGCAGTGCAAAGGCTAGCTCTGCTCTACGACCTTCAGTGACCTTCCCATGTCCTCTCCTCTGCCTGGAGCACCTTCTGCCAGACCCACCTCTGCCTGTGGAAGCTTCCTCTGGGGTTTTCCAAGTGAATCCAACTTTCTGTCTGGGGGGAACTGACTACTTCCCCTCCTTTGTGAGTGACAGATCTCCACACCAGACTGTGAGCCCTCTGAGAGCAGGGATCTTGTCATAGCAACTTCTGTGACCTTTCTATGCCAACACAGTGCCTGGCATATGGTAGGTGCCCAAGGTGTCAGGTTTTTCATATCTTTCCTTTCTGCCCCCTAGTTTCCATTTTTAAACCATGTGTGGATGGGACCTGATGGTTTTTAGTGCCTCTCTTGGCTTGGATATTTTACACCTCCACTATTAATGAAACATCTGACCCTTCTGGGAAGTCACTGACATTGCCCACCTGTAACCTGAGTTTCCAGGGTTCTAGATACAGAGAGATGGCCTTCAGTTGGTATGTCAGCCTCAGCCTGGGTCCATTTCTCCAACTAACAATACTTTCCACATTTGTTGGGCACTTACTGTGTGCCATGCTAACAAAGCCTCCCAATGATTATAGAGGCTGGGTTTTACAGATAAGGAAACTGAAGTTTGGAGAGGTTAGGTAATCTGCTTAATGTAATACAATTAAGTAAGTAGCAAAGTTTCTAATGTGACCCTCTCTGCTTTCAAAGCTTCTGTTCTGGGAACCTCTGCTAGAGGGGGACCACTGACAGTGCTGTTAGCTTTGGCTGCACATTAGACGCACTTCAGAAGCTTTACATATTATTCACTGCTATATCCCACCCCCAGACATCCTGACTCAGTTGGTCTGGGATATGGCCTGGTCCTTGAGGATATTTTTCCCTTAAGTTTCTTAGGGGATTCCATTGGGCAGGCAGGAGATTTGCTGGCCTAAAGGTCCAGCTCTCAGGTCTGAAGCACATGCTGACCTGAGCAGGCCACCTTAGTCTCACTAGGTTTGGGGATTAGAGGTATAAGTGGAGCTGGGGATAGAGGCAGGACACAGGGGCAGTATTGGTGAGGGGTGCCATAGAAAGGGTAGAATTTTTCCATAGGCCGTAGCACCTGGGGCTGGTAGGGTTCTTGGGCCCAACTTGTGTCCATTGTGACTTCCTTGCTTCTCCCAGCCGTACATAGAAATAAACTGTCTGACTTCTTGTCTAGCAGAGCACATCTCTTTCCTATAGCCCTGGCACTCTGTCCAAAGCCCCCACCCAAACCTTGCCTGGGTCTGGATGCTATTTCCTGCATACACGGGGTCTGGCTAGAATGCTGCTGTCAGGTTTAGAATTTCTAGACTTACTGCTCTGCTGCCAACAGTCACTTACTCCTTGGCCTCTTGTCATTCCTGCCCCAACGTCAAGCCTAGCCAAGGTCAGGATCTACACTTTGGTGGACCAAGCTTCCTGCCCTGGAGTCAGGTCCCAGCCCCAGTCTCCCAGGCGTTGGGCCTCCTCCTTCCCTACCAGTCCTCATGGCTGAAGTCACAGCATGCCTCATACACAAGCCCCTGAAATTACGACATGATGAAGTTAAGCAACTTTTTCCCAGAGGACTGAGGAGCTCTGCTGAGGGCAGTGCCAAGCTGAGGCAGTCCTATGCCTCGTGGACACTGGCCCCTCTGCATGTCCATCTGCCAGGACATAGAACTGGTCAGGGAGAAAGGCTGTGAGCTGCCAGGTGGGCCAGGTGGGTGGGGAGGAATTCTCTGTCCAGCTGCACATCTTTATTCATAATACTTGATTATCCCTGGCTAGGGAGCTGATCACTCCTCTGTGTGTGTGTGTGTGTGTGTGTGTGTGTGTGCGTGTGCGTGCGCGCGCGTGCACACGCACGCAAATTAGAGGAGGCCCGGGTGGGCAGGCAGGCAGGCAGGCAGCGAGCTCCCTTTTCTCCCTTCTCTAACTGAAGCAGGAGTGGGGGCGGCCGCAAGCCTGGGGCATCAGGCTGCTCACAGCTGGTCCCGATTTGTGGACAATGGGAACTTACTAGCTGTGTATCCCATCAGAGCCCCAGCTCAGTTTGGGACTGCTTGAAGGCTTTTGCAGGAATGTGGGGTGGAAAGACTCAGAGGGTGAGCTGCTGCAGAAGAGGCTGCAAAACAGCCCTGCCAGAAAGGGGAGCAAAGAAGCGTGGGTGAGGTCCACCTGCTGACCTTGCTGAGCTGGTGGGAGTCTCAGCACTGACCTCCAGTTTTGTAGTCTGGAGCTCTCACAGCCTTGTCACCAGGGGAAGAGTGTCAGCTGTTACCAATAAGGGGCAGGGAATCAGTCAAAGATACAGTCCTTGGAAATCTGGGGCTGGTATCCAGGCCTCCGGACCCTAGGCCACACCCTTCCTGTTCTTAGACTCCAATATTCCCTGTGCTGAAGCCTTTGTCCCTGACCTCAGTACCTGGGCCAGCCTGAGGCCCCACCATTCTGGTCCCCTGGCTCTTTTGGCCCTACAGACAGCACAAGAAAAATCCCGGGTCTAACTGGACCCCTGGAGTCCTGCCTGCTTCCCCTGAGCAGGGCCTTCCCTCATTCCATCTGCCCTGCCAGCCACCAGGGACCTGGAGTGCTCTGAGGGGATTGAGTGTGGCCTGGGCCTGATGGAGTGGGGATGATATGGGGAAATGGAGGCAGGAGCAGCAGTAATAATAGTCTGATGCATTGAGCATCTACTGTGTGATAGGCACAGTGCTAAGCACTGTGCACACAGGATCTCATGTCATCCTCACTGGCACTTTGTGGGGTAGGGACAGTCATGACCCCATTGTACAGTGGAAAAAACTAAGGGCCTAAAAGAAGAGTTGATTTGCTCAAGGTCTCATGGCCAGTGATTTGCAGAGCAGAGATTTGAATCCAGGACAGTCTGGCCACTAGGTGAGTGCTCTTGCTGCTGAGATGTTTGTAGGAATGCTTTGGGCTAGAAGAGCTTCTGAAAGGGTTCTGAACCCAAACAGGAACATAAATGCCAGTCATGAAGCACAGAGTGAACTTCCATCTTCAAAAGACCTCACAGGAGTTCACCAAGGCCCTGTCTCCCTGGGTGGCATGAGACACTATCCTTCCCTGGCCTGGTGACCCTGTCCAGGGCGAGCAAGGGGAGTGGAGGTCACTGTATCTGGAAGATGGGAAGGCCTGACACCCGGCAAGGAAAGATGGAATGGATGTTCTGAGCCTACATCTTCTCATCTCCCAGGGGCCTGCCCGAAGTGGTGTGAAAGGCAAGCTTGGCACTGAGCTGGGCTCTTGCCTTGGGAGATGTGAGTTACTAAGAAACCAAGAATTCTGAGTGAGAAAGAGAGCAGAGTTAGTTCATTAGGGATACTTGGGACCTTTGTGGAGATGCAGAGGCCTCCCTGGCCCTGGGCGGCTTTGTCTGTTGCCCAAGCAATTGTCCATGAAAGCAGACTGGGCTGGTGGTGGCGGGGCACAGGCCAACAGTGACAAGAGGGGCGGGGACTAGCAGGGCCCAAGCCATGGTGTTAGACCACCCCTAGCTCTGAGAACAGCTCATAATCAGGCCTGACCCAGGGAGGGCACAGCCTGGGGGAGACTTGCTGCTGGGCTGGGCCACTCCTGAATTCTGTGTGTCTGGACAGCACAGAGCTCCCGATTCTCCCTGGCAGCCTTGCTCTGTGGCCCCAGAAGGCATGCACAGGGTCTGAGCCTAAGTGGGACCCAGCCAGGGTGGAAAAGGCAGGGCTGGAAGCGGGCAGAGCAGGCACAGGCTGCCAGGCTGGAGAGCTCTGTGTTTTTGCGTGTCTTTTTGTGGGCGTGTGTGTGCCTGCGCATTTCTGTGTATGTCTCTCAGTGGCTGTTCTGCTTCCTCAGCAAGCCTTTCCCTCCCCCTTCCACTTTGGTTTTCTTTCTTCTTCTCCTTATTCCTCATTGTCATCTTTTTTTTTTTTAACGAGACTTAATTATCGTGGAGTTCCTCCTCCCGATCCCTCTCCGCCCCCTCCCCACCCCTGCCTTCCCTCCCTCCTTTCTCTCCTCCCTGAGGTACAGACCAAGCAATCTGACAAATGCACTTGAGAACAAAGCACGGGCTAATTCGGGACCTGCTCAGGAAGCAGGAGCTGAGCTGAGATAATGGGTCTGAAATAGCCCAGCATGATTATGCTTCCTCAACCTGTAGCCAGTCGGGTGTAGGCTCAGGCAGGCAGGTGGGTGGCTGGTGAGTGCTGGACATTGCTTGCCCAGGGTAGTGAGGGCCATGCTTCAGCACCCAAGTCAGTCCTATTCTGGCTTTCCTAGGAGCCACTATCCTTCCCAGAGGCTATTAGGCCCAAGCAAAGACCAAGCAAAGGTCAGTGAGGATCAGACACTTAACCATAGTCACCTGACGGGTTAATGGGAAAGCCCAGTCCAGAATCCAAGAGGCCAAGATCCCTGGCTTCAGTTCTTGCTTGACCATGCTGTCCTTGGCCTGGCTCGGTGGAAGAGAAATTGGACAGGTGATATGGAGCAGGGTTTGGGGCTCCCAGCCAGGCCACTACAGAAAGACAGAGTCTCCAGGATGGCCAGAGAGGGGACAGCTGAGACTTTTCTGGCATGCCAACCAAGACAGAACATTGGTATGGTGCCCATCAGAGGGATGGGTCAGATGCCACTTGGATATCCTCTGGCTTTGCTTTCTGGAGCTTGTCCAGAGCTTGATGCCAGTCAGGAGGGTGGGCCTAAGATGAATGAGAATCCTGTTCCACAAACCACTGCCCCTGTCCTACCTCCCTGCCCTCGATTCTGTTCCTCCACCCTGATGCTAGCTAGACACACACAGCCTGGGGCCTGGCAATGAGAGCAGTCATGGACCTTCACTCCCCAACCCACCTGTCAAGTTCATGGCCCTAACCAGACCCAGGGACCAGTGACCTCTGTGTGAACATGGGTCCGTTTTGCTTTAGCCATCCACTCAATAGCCATTTCTTAAGTTCCTCTAAGAGCCAGGCTCAAAGGCCCTTAGTCTGGTGGTGGTGGCAGAGAAACGAAGATCCAGTACAGTGTGGTCTGTGTGCTGACAGTTGCGAGTCCAAGAAGCCATGGGAGGTGAGAGGATGTCAGGGCAGGGTGTCAAGGAAGGCTTCACAGAGGAGGTGACATTGAACTAGGCTTAAAAGATAAATAAGACACTGCCTGCCTCTCAAGCGCAAGGTCCCGAGTTTGATCCCCGGTACCAAAAAAAAAAAAAAAAGATAAATAAGACTCTACTAGGGTAAAGATTGAAAGAGTCTGGAGATTTACTCCCTTCAAGGCACCAAGGGAGCTGGAATGTGAAAACACTGAATAAATGTGGTCTGCTGATCTACTGGTTATTTGCAAACTTGGGGTCCTGGGGCAAAAAGGAGGCAGAGGAACGGGAGCTGCCAGGCTGGGAAGATGGGCCAGACTTGTGCACAGACCTGATCATCTACCTCCCACTGGCCCCACAAGTGGCAGTGATCAGACAGAAGGCAGGACCGTCACCCTCTCAGACTTGCAATGCTGACCTCGCTCACCCTTTATCAGTCTTCGGCCCTAAGCACACTGATGTAAGCTAAACCTCAGCCCTGGCGTCTTGTTCTCCAAACAAAACCCCTGCTCTTACTCCTCTGGTTTTCATTCTGAACTTCCTCTCTGCCCCCATGGCTCCCACCTACCCTCAGCCCCACTGGCCCTGCTCTCTAACCATGGGAATCCAGAGATAGATGGCCCTCGCCATCTGCACATTTGCTCAGATGCAGCCCCCCACAGAGGAGATCACTTTCCTTTGGTGCTTTTCTACTCCCAAGCTGTTACAGGACTTACTACAACCTTCCTGGATTTTCTTGCAGCGGGGCTCTCTGACTGAAACCCAGTCCAGACTTTCTGAACGTGCCTTCCGAAGCTCAGTGTGTCTCCCAGGGCCACCATGGATGCTGGACCAGGTTGTGAACTGCACAAGGGTGTCTGGCCAATGGTGTGAGTAGGGGCTGAAGTCCAGCCCTCATTTAGCTTCCCAATCTTGCACACACTGGTAGAGATTGCCTCTGCCTACAGAGTGTGCCCTTTTGGAATTAGCACAAAGGTGCTGAGTGATTGGGTGGGGTTCTGCCCCTCCCCCCCCACCCCCACCACAGGGCCCTGGAGGAAGGGGACTGGAGATGAACTCTGCAAAACTCTCTCAGCTGAGAAACCTGGGCTTGTGAACTGTAACACATATCTGGTGAGCGGAGCCAGCTCTAGGACAGAGGCTGTTCCGGGCTGTGCAAAGGGACTGTGTGAGGATTAGTGAGAGGAAATGAAAATTGGGGATGGCCCTCAGGGGAACTGACTACACATGATGTCAGAGAGGAGGCTGCATCCTGGAGAGCAAGGGACCCGAATGGCTGTGGGCGGGGGCAGGGAGATGTGGGCAGGAGAGGCTATCTCCTCCACTGTCCCCAGCAGCCAGGCAGGCAGGTACCTTCATACCCCAGAGGCCCACAGGGCTCTCCGACCCCAAGCCGTCTGCTGGCTGTCCCTGTCCCCGAGGTGCCTGGGGAGCAGAGGGGGCACATTCCTGTGAAGGGCCTTGGGATGGAGGCTGAGAGGGGAAGGGCGTCAGGACAGCTCTGGTCTCCTAGCCACACACGTCACAGCTAGCTGAAGTTGCACCTCCCTGACAGGTCTTCCCTAGAGTCTCCCAGCAGCTTTTTAAGGTGAAGGTTATTATTCCTACTTTACAGATGAGGAAACTGAGGCTCAGGGAGCTAAGTAGTGAGCTCCTTAAGGTCACTTAGCTAGTCAGTTGCAGAGTCCATATTTGAACTCCATTCCACTCAACCCTAAAGCCCAGGCTTTTCCCACTCCACCCACTTCCACCATGAGCACAGCCAAGGGCCAGGTGTTAACTGTTAATGACTTCAAAACCTCAGAACATTCTGGTTTAGAATGATTAGCTCCATTTTCCAAATGAGGAAAAGTGAGGCCGTGCACAGTTGGGAAGTGGCACTGTTGCCAATAGTATCCTTGGGGGGGCGGGGGTTAGGGGGGATGTTGAGAGAAAGAAGGGAAAGTGTGTGGAGGGGGTGTGCCATGGAGTCCTGGTCCATGTTAGCTGGTTAGAGGACAGAGTGAAAAGCCCCAGCTGGAAGAGGCTTTGTCTTGGGTGTGGAGGGCAGCTAGTATGTGGGTCTGGTGGTGTGGCTAGAAGAGGGTGCCATGGAGAAGAACTCTGGTAGCAAAATTTTTCCCTGAGTTAGAAAGTAGCTCTTCTTTTTCAGGGAATCTGAGTTTTCCAAGGCACTGCCACTGCCTGCCCCCACTATGGGGGCTGTCCTGCTCCCGGTCCCCAGCTGGAGCCCCCAGCCTCACTCCTTAATTCCAGAGGAGCAGGCACCGTGCCCGCATGCCCAATTGATTCTCCCAGCACACACAGGTAATTCATCTCAGCTTCACTTCCATGCCCCTACCCCCAGATGTGCAGCCTTCCCAGCAGCCAGAGGCCAGCTCACCCCACCCATATCGCCGGCCAGCTGCAGCCCCTCATTTCCCGGGGAAGAGAGAACTAATAAAGGACAGTCTCTGAGCTGCAGCATCCCCCACCATTCCGTTCTTGCCACAGCCGGCCCTGTAAAACAAAGGGGAGAATATAAGGGAGCAAATGTGAGTGTGGATAGTTTCCAGCTGAGGAGGGGAGTGGAGATGGGTGGCTGTGGGCAGGACTGAGACAAGAGTGGGCTAAGGCTGGGGCCCAGGGAGAGACAGAAGGTCTTTGGTCACAGCTACCTGGGCCCCTACGCCAGCTCCTCAGGAAGGGACAAGGGTAATATGGGCAAGAAACAGAGGGTGGTGAGTATGGTGGTAAAAGAATGCCAAGATGGCATGCTTGAGTGGGCACTGAGATTGAGCAGTCCTTAGGGCATCTTTTCAGGCTTTCCCTTCCCTGATCCCTCCTCAAGGCCAGCAAAAAAGCAGGAGCCCTGGCCTCCAAGCTCCACTCAGCCTCAGACCTGCCTAAGTGACCTTGATTTGACTACTGCACTCTTCTCTCCAGGCCTCAGTCTCCTTTGCTGCGAAATGGGTTCCAAGCACTCTGCCTGACAGACACTGCGAGTATATGATTCAGGACCAGGATGTGCTATGGGCTGTGCTCTGTGGGGACATGTAGGAAGCCCCCTTGTTCCTTTCCTCTTGGGCCTGGCATGACCTTTGGGAGAAGACAGAATCTTGCAGTGGTATGTGCCAGGTGCGCTAGGATGGGCACTGAGTCTGAGCTCCACAGAGGTGTGCCCTCTCCCATCCTGCACAGGAAATGGAAGGACAAACCTGAGCCTCTAAAGTCTTCTTTTCCCTCCTTATGGGGCTTCTGATACAACACTAGTTTGTTTATTCAATTCAGTAATTATTTATTGGGTACCTTCTGTGTACTACGCACTATTGGACAGAGCAGAGAGAAAAACTCAAGAAAGTCTGCCTCATGGTGCTGATATCCTAGTGGGGACAAAGTGATGCAGGAAGAAGACGTCTCCCCTCTGCAAGCTAGAGTTTGGGATGGGGGCAGGAAGCCAGGCCAGGGGTCTTTGGCCATGATAGGGCCTCTCCTCCTGGCATTGCTCTCAAAGAAGAGCCCTGTGCCCTTCTCCCACAAAAGCCTGGGAGCCAGCACAAGGCCAGTGTGGGCTAGGTTCAGAATTTAAGGGGAGGATACAATGACCACCTCCTGGCCACTGGGCTCCACCTGCTTGGAGCAGAGATTCTGCCCTATGAGTATGGCCTGAACTGGTGCTGGTGGAGGCTGCTTGGCCAATATCCTGGTCACAGAGGGCCTGGGCTGCTTGGGCCTCTGGTGCCTGGGGATATGGAAAGAAGAGCTGTGAATGAGGGGCTGGGTGATCCAACTTTAATCCCCTACCCTGCCTGCCATGAACTTCCTAGTAGATGTGGGCATGAGATAGACTGCTTTCTCCTCAGGAAGACATCAATGTGAGAGAGTACTTTGGAACAGGGAGCTCTAGCTCTAACTCTTGCTCTCCCCTGGAGGGATATTAGCACTTCTTAGCATCTATCTTTGCATTTCCCCAAGGCCTTGCTCACAGTGAGACTTCAGTGTTTGTGGACTGAGTCTTCACATCAGGGTGCACCCTCCCTCCCTCTTCACCAAGTTCGGACATGGTTCAGGGAGCAGAGGTGGGGGTGGAACAGTTCATATAGTTGGTGTTTATGTGTCCTGGGCCAGTGCTTTAGTTTCCTGAAGCTCAGGACTTTGTTTATAAAGCAGGAAGGCACTGTCATGCCTGCCTTGGAGGTTTCTAGTGAGGAATACCCTTGGCCAGTGGTAAAGGGAAGCAGATGGATCTCGCTCCCAGGCCCACAGGACCCACAGAGGGCCGGGGCCATTCCTTTCTCTCAGTAGCCCTGAGGTTTATTGGGTTGGGTATTCCCAGAACTGGACTCAGAAAGGGTCCCACAAGGGGAGAGGGGCTTCCCCAGCAGAGCCAGGCCTGGTGCTTCCAGCCCCTGACCCACCCTGCTTTGGCTCATCTTGGCTTCCCCAACACAGTCTGGGATTCTGAAAGCATCACCTGAGCCTCTTCCGGACACCCCTGCTCACTCTAGGGAGAGATGAGGTGAGAATCAGCTTCAGCCTTCACAGAACAGAGGGAAACTCTGGAAGGGTGCAAGATGCAGAGAACAGAAGAAGCCACAGGAACAGAGAGGCAGAAAGTGCCTCAGAATAGATGGAGAGAAACAGAAGAACAGGTAGGGAGAAAGACAGAGAAGCAGAGGAAGCCAAGTCAGAGGGACCAAGGGAGTTGGGGGAGAGAGAGAGAGAGAGAGAGAGAGAGAGAGAGAGAGAGAGAGACTGTATACCAATGGGAGCAAGCTATGAAGCTATGAGGACAGTTTTCGCCCTGTTATCTCTACAAAGGTAGAGAACAGTGCAGGTCTGAGGAAGCAGGGATGTGCAGGAATGAGGCCCTTGACATCAGAGACTTAGGTGTGGTGGGCACCCCAAAGTTTCCAACTCCCCCAGCCAAGAGAAGCCCCTGGGATATGTTGCCACAGCCCCCTGCTGCTTCTGAGGGAGAGGCTGAGTGTGTGCTGGAAAGAAGTCCCCAGCGGGAGGTAGAGGGGGTGGCCGGTGGGTCACAGGTGTTTCCCCTGCTCTTGGCTACTCTGATCAATTGCTTGTCCTAGAATTGTGATGTCAGTCAATGGGGTCCAGGAAGATAGTTAGGCCTGGTGTTGATTGCCAGGAATGGGCCGTCTGGGGAAAGGCTGACAGCTGTCCCTGAGCTCTATTGTCCTGCCACAGTGCTGGAGTGGGGGTCTACAGAGATGACCCAGTCAGTGCCCCAAGTACTGAAGACTTGAAGTGTGGCAACAAAGGTGACAGAGCACCTGCCCGGCTGGAGGGTTTGCATAGGAGTGTGAAATGAGGGGAGCATAACCCGGCCTCTCTAACCTGTTCTGCACTCCCTCCTCCCCCTCAGTTGTCAGGCCTGCCCTCCATCTTGCTGCAGAGTCCCCGGCATCTTGTCCTCAGTGGGTAGCCTGCTGTGGACCTTCACTCTTCTCCAGCTCCATGGCACAGGAGTCTGATCTAGACACATGCTCACATTTTCCAGATTGATAAACTGAGGCCACACAGAGATCATAGCCACACCCTCCTCTTTGTCTGAATTTGGCAGAGGGGTCATTCTGGTGGAGACGAAGGCCTCACCCAGCTCGTGTTTGCATCTTGGAGGCTTGGCTAGGGAGAAGAATGCCAATTTCTCCACTTCAGTTCTCCATCTCCCTCAAGGGAGCAAAGAAAAGATAAATTGCTTTGCAGCAAAGACAAAGAAATGTGATAGTGTAACACCCATCTCAGAGGTGAGGAATTTGCAATCCAGAAGTCCTCGATGACTTGTCCATGGTTATACAGCCAGAGAGGCACAGCTGGGCTTGAACGGCTCCAAATCTGCCAATTTCCTTGGTTGGTTAGTTTCTTTCTTTCCTTTTCTTTTTTTCCTGTCTCATTTTTTGAGGGGAGAGGGGAAGTGATAAAAACAATGCGCACTCTCTGTAGAAGATTAGAAAACCACAGAACGTATTACCAAGAATATAGAACCTATAATCCCACTAGCCAGAGAAAATCACTGTTAACTTTTTGGCACCTTTCTTTCTAGTCATTATTTTCTCTCTACACACAAACCCACAGCCACACACCCCCACCCATCCAACCCATCCATGCCTCCCTTTTTACTCGAGATCTTAGTGACCATTCTGTTGTGTTTTTTTAATTGTCGCCAAAAAAACCCCCCAATTATATGAGATCTACACTCATAACAATATTTTAAATGTACAAAATAGTGTTGTTAACTACAAACACAATGTTGGTTGGCAGGTCTCTAGAATTTTCCATCTTATATGACTGAAACTCTATACCCATTGCACAGAAGTACCCTTATTTCCCCTCCCCTAATCCCCTAGTATCCACTATTCTCTCTGCTTCTATGAGGGTGACTATTTCAGACACTTTACATAAGTGAAATCATGTAATGGTTGTCCTGGGTCTGGCTCATTTTACTTAGCATAATGTACTCAAGGTTCACCCATATGATAGGATGTTCCTCTAAGACTGAATAATTTTCCTTATATATACATATATGTTTTTCTTTATCCATTCATCCACCGATTAGCTATTTTCTACCTCTTAGCTATTATGAATAGTGCTGCTATGAACATGGGCACACAAATATTGCTTTCAGGTCCTGATTTCAATTCCTTTGGGGAAGTACCCAGAAATGGGATTGTTGTCATGTGCTGCTTCCATCATTACTTTTTTGAGAAAACTCCATAGTGTTTTCTGTAGTGGACACACCATTTTCCATTCCCACCAACAGTGTCTATGGCATTCCTCATCTCTACATCCTTGGCAGCACTTGTTATCTTTTGATTTTTTGAGGATCACCATCCTAACAAATGTGAGATGGTATCTCCTGTGTCTTTGACTAAAGGTCCTCAGTGATGAAGGATGCCGAGCACCTGTTCACATACCTGTGGGCCATTTGGATGTGTTCTTTGTGCACTTCTGTGGTATACCCGGAGGTTCCCACCTATAACTGTATCAAAACTTTTCTCCATATCACCAAATATTTTCTGCACTGTCCTTCCTTCATCCTGGAGGGAGGAACCTGAATTTGGTGAGTCTTAAAGCCTGTCAGGCCTCTGTCAGTGCCTGACATGGCAGCAGCTCACCTGGGCTGGCAGGGGTAGAGGTGGGAATAAATTGGGGCAGGCCTGGAAGCATTAAAGGCTGGGAGGATAAACTCTGGTGCCAGATAATCCTAGGTTCACATGAAGATTTTCCCACTTCCTGGCTGCCAGACGTTGAGCCAGGGAGTTTTCCTCTGAATCCCAGTTTCCATATCTGTAAAATGGACATAAATGGTGCAATCTACTTCATGGCCCTTTTGTGTCACCTTACTCACTCATGCTTGCCAGGACTTGAGCCACAGAGAGTGCCCCATAAAGGCCAGCTCTTCTTACTGTGGGAATGTCAGGAGGCATAGCAAAATCTTTCTCCTTTCTCTGGCCTTAGTTTCTTCATCTGTACCATGGAATATTGTAATGGATGTCATCTTTTGGCTCTTATTTTCTTGATATCTCAATGAATAGAGGTGTAAGGAAGTTGAGTGCTATGCACTGAATGTTTTTGTTCCCCTATGCCTCCAAATTCTTATGTTGAAACCCTAACCCCTAATATAATGACATTTAGGGGTGGGTTCTTTGGCAGGTGATTAGATCTAGAGAGTGGAGCCCTCTTAACTGGATTAGTGCCCTTATAAGAAGAGACATCAGAGAGCTGGCTCCCTCTCTCTGCTCCATGTGAGGACACAGGAAGAAAGAGTCATTGCAAACCCAAAGGTAGGAACTTCACCAGACAGCGGATCTGTCAGCACTGTGATCTTGGACTTCCCAGCCTCTAGAACTATGAGAAATAAGTATCAGTTATTGAAGTTATCCAGTCTTTGGTGTTTCAGTAGCCTTAATGGAGGAACCACCAGCTCCCAGCTCCTCTTCTGACCTCTGTTGCCAGGTGACGGGCAGCCCTTGCCTCCAGTGGACCCCTTCTCTCTAAGATGGAGGACTACATAGGCTTTCATCCAGCCCTGGACTGGTGGGGCCTCTGACCAGAGCACTGCTCCAGAGAGCCCTGCTATAGGACTGGGCTGCATCCATCCACACTCTAGGGAATATGAACATTTGAATTTGGCACCTGTTGGGAGAGTAACGGAGAGGAGTAGGTCAAGCTCCTAGAGGCTGGGGTTGAGCAGAACTGGGCTCATCTTGCTCTGGCTCAGAACCAGCTACCTAGACTAGCTTTATAAGACAGAGACCATATCTAATGTGGATTCCTGCCAACTCTCCTCCCATGTTATAGATGGTAAGACTGAGTTCAGGGAGGGCAAGACATTTACTCAAGGTCACACAGCTAGTCAGTAATAGGCTGCAAAGGATAACCATAGCCCCTCCACGAAATGGAGTCACAATTCTTAATGTCACCTGCCAGATCTTTTCTATTGTAACCCCACCCATGAAGATTAATCCTTGAGACTATCTCTCCTCCATGGGAGAGCCCTTGGAAAATGTTGGATTCAGGGCCAGGGATGTAGTTCAGTGGTTCCGCAGCCTGTCTCCCAAGCACAAGGTCCCAAGTTCAATCCCCGGTACCATAAAAAAAAAAAAATGTTGGATTCGATTCTTCTCATTGTACAGGTGAAGACACTGAGGTCAAGAGAGAAGGATCAGTCCTCCTCACTGCCCATCATTTCTGTGTCACCAGATAGGCTGTGAATATCAGTTCTGCTCTAGCTTCTCTGGAGATTATGGGGAGGTAGAACTGGAAGATATATAGGATGTAGGCTAGGTAAGAGGATGAACTCCCAGTAAGGCCCTGAGCTTATGGAACCTTAGAGTGTCAGAGCAGAAAGGAACCATGGGAAGTGATTCTAAGCTACAGGTTTGAAAATTATTTTATCCAGTGCCTAACTGGAAGCTTAGATAGGGAGCCCAATGCCAGTAGTGCTGACAGATGACCCTACAAGACCTCTGGAGCTGTGTCTCTGGTGTAAGGCCCCAAAGGAGGCAGTGATTGGTCTGTTTGGATGTCCTTCCTAGGACACACTCTGCCCTTCAGGTGGTTCCCTTTGGCCTTCCTCTGCCGACATGCAAGCTCTCTGTGGACTCTAGTAAGTTTTTCTTTTTTTGTTGTTTTTTTGGGGTTTTTTTGGTACCGGGGAACAAACTCGGGTCCTTGCGCTTGCGCAGCAGGCGACGAAACCACTGAGCTAAATCCCCAGCCCATAGTAAGTTTTTCTTGAATCTCTCCTCATGGCCTGCACACCTCTGTATGGGAGCAGGTAGGGAGGGAAAGTGGCACAGCGGCTGGCAGAGCCATGGCTTAGGGCCCTGGCAGCTATGGCCATCCATATGTAGATACCGGGATAGGTCTACCTCCAGTGGCAGTAACATGGGGCCTCCTTTACTGGGCATCTCCATTGTCCTTGGGCTATAAGATGCATTAAGAGGGGGCGATCTGTCCACCCAGCCTTTGATTCTGGGGCAGCAGGAATCACTGATGTTAAAAACCAAACCTGGGAGTCAGGGTTTCTACAGCCTTCTAGATTCACAGGCCTAAGCAGGAAGCTTTTCATTTCTCACCCAAATTCATTTAGCTGCCCTTTTTTTTCTTCAGTGTGGGGATGGAATCCAGGGCCTGGTGCATGCTAAACAAGTTCTTGACCATTGAGAAATACCCCCAGACCTCAGTTGCCATATTTGATCATTCCTTCTTGGAGCCCAAGAGTGGCTGGACCTATTTCTCTGGGTAATAAGAGAGGCAGAGAAGGAGAATAAGTTTCATGAATTGAGCACCTACTATATGCCAGACGTTAGGCTGGGTGTTTCTCTGCAATCCTTCTACTGAATCCTTAACTCCTGGGGTCTCTGGAACCCCTCCATTCCCCTTCCCCTGTAAGGGCTCAGACCCTGCAAGTTGCGTGGAAGAAAGGGAACTTTGAGGGGCCATCCTGGACCATACAGAGAGCTGCTCCCAGCCTCAGGAACTTCTTGCTTGGCCCCCTGCCAGAGAGGGTTGTGGGTCTGGACAGACAGACCTTCTTGGAATTGAAAGAAATTCATTAGTGGATGTGTAAGTCCCAAACCGATTAACAACTTATACGCTGGGCTCAAACAGCAGGTGGTTTAGGTTTATTATCTAACTTAGCCCAGAGGCCACCCAGTTCCATTCCTCCCTCATTCTTTCCCTTCCTCCTGCAATCCTTGGGTCCACTCAACCTGACTCTTCCTAGGCTTTTCCTGTAATCCCCGAAGCCCAGGCCAGTTCCCAGGAAGGGACATGATGGGGACAGTAGTGGCAGGGAGTGACGGGTGGCAGGGTGCTGGGATTATCTCAGCAGGCTTATTTTTAAATTTGAGTTTTGTTCATTTCAGGGACCAAAGAGGACTTCATTTCCATTTGGGGGCAGGGCAGGAGGAAAGAGCTGGTGCTGCAGCAGGAAGAATGGAGGATCGATATCAAGGGGGACTTCCAGTGGATCAATCTTTGCTTTCTGAGCTGGGATAAATGCACTGCTGGGCCGTGGGAAAAGGGCTGGGATGGAAATGACACAGGCTGGGCCTGCAGCCAATGGGAACTTCCCCACAGAAGATGCCACTTTAAAATGCTATTAAACCATCAAGACTTTTAAAGTGAAGAACAAGGTAACTATGAACACCCTTTAAAGTGACATTGAGAGTTCCCAAGAGAGTTCTGTGTCTTTCTCTCTTCCCTCTGCCCAGGCATGGAGACATGTGGCTTCGCCAATGTCCCCTTCCCACCTCCAGCCCCTTCTTTGTCCTTGGGCCTAGTGCCCTACCCATCTTGGACTCTGAGCTGAGGAGCCAGTGTTAATTTCAGGGCTCCTGTGGAGTGCAAACAGAAGGTGCGCCTCCTCTGGGTTCTACCCTGTGAGTGGCTGCTAGGGAGAAAGAGGCTGCCGTGGCCCTGAGTTGCTACGTCTAATCAACAGCCTGCCCCTGGGCTGGAAATACTCCTTGGTTCCATTAGCTCCTGACTAGTAAACAGGAAATGGATGGGTTGACACTCTCCCAATCCTGGGAGTCACCTTCTCCCAGTACTGCACTCTGGGCTCGGGGATACAGGCAGAAACGTCACCCAGCCTGTCCTTGCCCAGCTCTCGTTACTTCCTCACCGCCCACGGGGCTTCCAGGTCTCCAGGGCAGAAGACTCCAGAGTCCACCTGGCTTTCTGGGGAGTCCCACTGCCAAGAAGTCCTTCCTGTGTCTGACCTTCCTCCCTCATTCTCTCCAAATAGCCAGAGGAAGCTTTCTTGTTTAATGTCATGCTGAGTGGAGCTCAGGAGACTGGGCAGTACAGGCTGGACTAGGAAGTCTGAAGAGGCTCAGGGATGCTGGTGTGAAAGCCCAGGTGGTTGGCTTCTCCCTCCTGGCTGCTCTTGAGGTTCCTGCTTGAGCCCCATGGGAAAGGGCTCAGCACAGCCTCTACCTAACTATGTGACCTTGAATGGAGCTCGCCCTAGAGCCCCAGTCATTTCCCTCCTGGCGCAGGGTCCTGTCACTCACAGTCTCTCCTGGTCCTATTAGTTCTGCCTGTTAGTCAATTATTCAGCCAAAGGCTGTGTGCCCATTCCAAAGCCAGGCTTTGTAAGGTGGGGGCAGTGCTCTTAGGAGTGCAACCCACACAGCCAGGCCTGACCCTTCAGGAACTCCCAGCTTGGCAGCCCTTCTGGCCTCACATCCTCCTCCACCTGAGCCGGGAGTGGGGGCTGGGGTACTTCCATTCTGGCTGAATTGGGTAATTAAAATCTCTCCTCTACTCCTGACGTTTGACCTCCAAGGTGCGTTCCAGTCCCATGATTCTATGATTCCAGCTGGGGGTATCCAATTAACCCTTGTCAGGCTTGGCTGGCCTTTGTGGGCTGTGGAGTGGGAAGGGGTGGGGATGAAAAGGTCTGGAGAAGGCCCATTCTCAGCACTCACCAAGATACTCCACCCCCTCCCTCTTCCTCCCTCCTCTCTACCCCTCTCTGCCATACCAGGGTGGTGGCTCAGAATGGGAGTGCGGGAGGAAGGACAGCACTCAGGGTGGATCTGGCTCTGGGGTCTTGCTTCTCACTGGCTGGGGCCTGGGCACAAATGGCAGGGTTGCTGTGGCTTTGCATGGTATTGCTTGGCCCTTATTCCAGGCCTACACAGAATGTGCTTCCCAAATAAAGACTTAAGGGTTGATGTAGGGTGAGGTGGGGACTTTGGAAGGAAGATGGGGGTGAGAGCATGATCATGGACCAATAAGCAGGCCACCAAGAAGCCTGACATCCTGGACCATGTGTTATCTCCCAACCCAGTGCCAAGGTGAAGCAGCTTCCTCCTGGAAAGACATGCGGCCTTTTCTCCAAGGGTATGGCATCTGGGTGAGGTTTGGACTTGGCTCGGGATGGTGGTGGAGCTATACATGTGGCGATCATCAGAGCTGATGTTGTCCTTAGAGACTGCCATAAACAGGTACCTTATGGGCCACTTAAAACCTTCAAAGTGTTTTCTTTGGCTCACACAGTGCCTACATTAAGAAGAAATTAGCTGCCATCATTTAAAATTCAGGAGATTTTTACATAAAAATCCAGATTTATAACTTCTAAAAAAACTCTGACGATCTCGTAATCCTGGGCTCACATTCACAGGGCCATAGACAGCTGGTGCTGAGTGGCAGCTGTCCTCTGAGCTGGGACATACTCTTGGCTTCTTCATAGTCCCCACCTGCCTGAGTTTGCTCTTCCTGGAGCAAATGGGGAAATTGAGGTCTAGACAGAAAGGAGGGCACTTATCTGAGGTCATCCATCAGGGTGGTGGACAGAGCCAAGACTAGAGCCCTAGTCTCCTACCTGCAGGCAGCCCCCAGACTTTTCCCTTTCACCCTCCTCCCCAGAGCTTTGCCAGAGGCCACAAGCCCCCTCTGCCACCACCACTCCCTCTGTTCTCGAGGCCTGGCAGCGTCCATGGCCAGGCTTTGTCTGGCTGCCTTCCTGCATAACCCTTTCAGCTTCCCCGGGCCCCAGCCTTGGCCCAGGCCCCCTTCGGGTTAGAGCAGAGGCGCTGTGGGGCCTCTGAAGCCTGGCCCCATCTCCCGCAGCTCTGAACAAGAATCTCATTAAGTGCAGGGGGTGGCCGCCGCTGGGCCTGGGGCGCCCTGACCACAGAGCTGGCTTCCTTCTGCAAACAGCCTGGCTGGGCTGGGCCGGCCCTGTGCTAGTGGAGGAGCGGTGCAGCCACCCCCGTCCTGCCCACCCCTCGGCCTCCCTGCTGCCTCTGGCTTCCTCCCCCTCCATGCCACCACCACCAAACTCCTGTTTTTGTCTCCTCACTGCTCTTTCTGCGCCTACCCGTGTAGTTCTCCCCCTCTGCGCCTCCTTTTCTTATTTCTGTCTCCTTCTGTCTTAGTTTGTCATCTCTCACAAAGCCCTGTCCTTCATAGTCTGGTTTCCCATCTCAGCATCAGGTCCAGCCCGCTTTCCTCTGACTCCATCTTGCTCCATCACCATCTTGTTTCTCTGAGGGGCAAGCTGCTAGCTTCTGCCCCTCACCCTCCATCCAGTTTGTCTCTCCTCCCTGTCTCCAGCTCTGACTATCCCTTAGGTCTCTTGAACCAGAGGGTGTGGTCCAAGTCGAGTGGCCATCCCTCTCCTGCTCCAAGTGTGTGTTCCTGAGGCTGCTGCGAGGCGCTTCTGGGGAGGTTTGCTGGGCTGGATAAACATGGCCCCAGCAGCAGGACGTGAGGAATTCTGCTGACAGTGCTTTCCTCTGGGGCTGAGGAGGGGCAGTGTGAGCCCGAGGCCAGGGACTCCAAGGAAAAGGCAGTGGCCGTTCCCTGCCTGTTAGCAACATGGGCTATGGAGTTAAGTGGAGATTCAAGAGAGTCTTCGAATGTTGGCTGTGGCACCTGCTTCCAGGACCAATATGCATCTAAGCATCTGACAGCTCTTTTATTTATTTGTTTTGCAGTACTGGGGATTGAACCCTGGGCCTTCACATTAAGCTATATCCCCTTTTTATTTTTTATTTTCAGGGAGGCTGACCTTGAACTTGTGATCCTCCTCCCTCTGCCTCCCTGGTAGCTGGGATTACAGGCCTGTGGCATCATTCCTGGCTTGACATCAACTCTTAGTGTGACAGATTCACCTCAGTTTTCTTGGGACTGTCCAGGTTTGGGCACTGAAAGACTCACATTCTAAGAAACTCCTCATGGGCCCAGGATTTAGCTCAGTGGTTCTGCCGCCTGCCCCTGCAAAGGCAAGGACTGGAGTTTGATCCCCGCTACCAGAAAAAAAAAATGCATAAGAAACTCCTTAGGCCTAGGTAAACCAGGATAACGGGTTGGTCACCTGATCTATCTCACCCAGCCTACCTACAGGTAGTGCGTGCCAAGGGCTCATTCTAACCTCAAGGCAACCCTGAGGCGGGTGTTAGTCTTCTAGCCACATTTTACAGATAAGAAAATGAATGGAAGCCATGAAACTGTAAAGTACTTGCTTTAATATCCTACCAAGAATGGCCAGTTTGAGCCCCAAGTCTTTTATTTCACTCCATTGAGTTTTTTATCCTTGTTCCAGAGACCTTAAGGAACAAACTTAGTAACAACTCCCCCCTTCCCCTCATACATTCCAGCCTCAACAGTTTCAAAGTTCTGGAATGAGGCCTTATCATATGGACCTTCAGCCTAAGTTCCACTGGGCTGTGGCTGGGAGTGGGGGTGGGCCGGGGGAGGGGTCCTTAGTCCCTTCAGCCCAAGGCGTACTAGAGCTTCACTGTGAGCTGCCACCTGTTGATTTTTTTGGCTTCTCTCTCAGCTTCAGACAAGACCAGCTGCTGGGGGGGGAGGCGGGTTGGTGAGGGAGGCGGAAGCTAGGGGAATCGAATCTCTGAAGGGGGCTGTCTCCAGGGTCTTGCTGCGTTCCTGGGCTCCAGGTGGTGGGTCTGGGAAGGGCTGGCCCAACATCTGAGGGCAGTCCCTCGCTGCTGGTCAGCACCTCCAGTGTGCTGGGGTGTGAGGAAGCGGCCACAGAGCAAACAAACAGAGCCTGTGAGGACAGGAAACAATTACGGACCACCGGCCTAGGCTGCTGAGCAGTGCAGAGGCGGGGCAGGCTGGGCCAGGCTGGGCAGCTAGCTAGGTGTGGCCTGAGGCAAGGCCAGGGAGCTGAGAGGAACAGGTTCTAGGCTGTGGAGATTCTGAGGAGGCCACAGCAGGTGTCTCTGTCTTGGGAGAAATTACTTGCGTTTTGAAACAGCTCCAGAGAAAGGGCTACGTGGTGGGCATGGGTGCTAGCTTCTTGCTGGGAAGCCTCAGTCGTAAGTCCAGCTGCTGTGCCTTCCATGCTCTGAGCCTTGGTTTTTCTATCTGTATAATGGGGTGGTTGGAATAAACGATCTTCAACAGTCCCTTCAGGTCTGATTGTCCATAATTCTGTAAAGTTGCTGAGAACTAAGGATTTCTTCATTGAGAAAGGTTTATTGAGTGCCAGCTGTAGGCACCCTCTGAGCTAAACAGTGGGGTTGGGAGAAGGAATTTGGAAGTTTAAGACCTAGGCTCTCTCCTTAAGGAATAATATTATCTTTAAAAATACTAGGTATTGACTATTTGCATGGGCTGAATTTCCTCCCAAACCCTGTAAAGTAGGACGATTATGATCCCCATTTTATGGAGGAGAAAACTAAAACTAAGGAATACTGAGTGACTGGCCTTAATAGGGCTTGTTGAGGAAGAGGAGAACCCACATGTTACCTAGATCAGTTGTAGTCTAAAGTCAGTAACCTGACTCAAATCATTTGCTTCTGGTGCAGATGAGGAACTGTAAGTGCCACATTCTGTGTAATGGGCTTTACATACATGATCTTATTTCAGCTTCACAATGGACTTATGATACACTGATATTATCCCCACTTTACAGGTAAGGCAACTGAGTGTCAGAGTGAGGGCCCAGCTGCTGTCCTTCCCATGCCCGATGTGCACTGGAGTGTAGCCATGCTCCCTTTCTCCCTCACCTTGTTCTACCCTGGCTCCACCGGAAAGCCAGCAGCACTCCTGTAGGTCCTGGGAAGTGTCCAATCTTGTCGCCCGCTTAGGAGGTGGGCAAGAAGGAGCTCTGTCTCCTCTTTTCTCCCTTCTCTAAGGTTTATTAAGCACCTAAAATACTCAGGTGAGATCCTCTATGCATTCTTCTTTAATCTTCAGGGCCCCACTGTGGAGTCATTTGGGCTCTCATTTTGCAGCCAAGGAGCTCAGGAGGAAACAGACTCAGGAGCTCCCTGCCCTCAAGTGCTCTCCTACCTGCTGGGGCCTAAGCTCTTTGACTCCTTTACTCCTCACTGCAATCCAGTAGGTAGATACTGTTATTACTGTCATCATCCCCACTTTTCAGATAAAGAAATTTAGAGGTGGGAGGTTAACTAGATTGCCCAAGGGCATACAGCTGGTGAGCGAAGACCAGGCCTCACACCCAAGGCCACTGGGGTGGAGCCCGTGTGGACGGGTAAAAGCCCTTAAATCCTCACAGAGCATGGCCTTGACATCAAGTGAGAGGAAGGAGTTGAGGGGCTTGGCCTAGGAGGGGTAGAATCTACTTTGCCTAAAACAACAGTCCATCTGGCAGCCTTGGAGGAGGGGGTGTTGGAAGGACAGATGAGGAGCAGGGAGACTGGTGAGAAGGCTGGGGCAGCTGGAGTCCCAGGGCGGGATGGTGGGAGCTTGGCTGAAGCAGTGATAGCACTGTGGACACATGGGACACACAGGACAGAGACGGTACACTTTGGATGTGAAGGCAGCCTGCTCAGGCTCTTCATGCTTCCCTGAGGGGACGATTGCCTGCTACTACATTGTCTGCCCTGAGGGGCATGTTTTTCCAGTTGGTGTGAGGCAACCACCAGGTGAGCTGCAGCCCTTGATTGGCTGGCTGCCTGAAACAGGCCACAGAGGGGAGGATCCCGCACTGACCTCTTCCCTCCTGCTCCTCTGGTGCCCTCCAGCTCCCTCATAGGGGAGGCAGATCGTGACCACAGGACAAACACACGGGTCCAAGTGTGCTGGGGAGAAGGAGTGTCACAGGCTTGACAGCAAACAGTAGCTACCAGTGGCGGCTGCTGAGGAGGGAGAGGGGATGAGAACTTCATTTTGGCCCTGTGCTTTGAGGCACTGTATGAATTTTCTTACAAGGAACTGGGTTTAGTTTGAAGAAAAATAGGAGTATTTTTCATAGGAATAGACCCCTCCCATTGGGGTGGGTGGGAATCTCAGTTGAGATCTCAGATAGTACTTTGCAAATTGAGGGGTTGAGATCACTAATGAGTGACATTCCCACCCCATCCTGTGAAAAAGGCAAAGGCAAGATGTCTGGGGCTGCCTGTTCCCAGGCTCAGAGTCCTCCTGCCTGGCCTGGACCCTGGGAAGGAGATGGTCAAACTCAGCTGCCCAGGCCTCCTCAGTCTTTGCCCTTATCCCATCAGCCCCCTGGGGCCAGGTAGAGGTTGCACAAAAGGGAGCTTTAGTTGTAGGCCTTTGCTGGGGCCCTAGGAATCAGTGACAAGTTGAATGGGATAATGAGTTAATTAAAGCTGTCCCATATATGAGGGATCCCAGGGCAGAGGAAAGAGGCTTGGCCAGGGAGTCACATGGGCACCTTGACTCCTGAGCCACAGGCCCCCTTGAAGAACCTTAGGCCAGTCCTTGCCAGTCTCTAGGCTTTAGTTTCTCCACTTATACAACAAGGAGGCTGGCAGGCTTGGTCTCTTAGGACCACGGCAGCACTAACATTCCAGGAGTCTCTAATAAAAGCTGTCCCTTCTGCACTCATCTTGTCAAATTTTAATTAATGGCTGATGGAGCCAGGGCAGGCAGCAGCTGTCACTTCCCTGCTGGGAGGCAGGGGACACCCATAAGATGCCTGACCTGATCATCACCACTAAGTGGCCTCTATCCTCATATCCCCGTATCCCCATATCCCCATCTCTCTACCTCAGTCTTTACTGAGGTACTGAGTCTCTACCTGAGTCTTTCACTGCTCAAAGTTTTCTGCTCTACACTACATCACCTAGGGTTTTAGGGCTGGTGTGTGTGTGTGTGTGTGTGTGTGTGTGTGTGTGTGTGTGATGGTGGTAAAGGGTATAGCCTTCATCTCAACTCTGCTAAGTAAACTAGCTGTATGATCTTGGTTTGTAATTTAGCCTCTCTGATCTTTGATTTCTTTTTCCATCAAATGATAATTGGCCACAAGTAACAGAAAACTCAACTCAAAATGGCTTCAACAATAAGCACATTAATTATACCATAGAAGAAGTCCTAAAGAAGAGTGTTTCAGTCGTTGGTTTATTCAACATCAAGGACTCCAGTTCCTTCTATCTTTCTGCTTCCACCATTCACAACTCATGGCTTTTGTTCTCAGGCCTGCCGCCTTACTGTCATAAGATGGCTGCAGCAGCTCCAAGTATCACACTGTAATTCAACAAAATCCAAAGACTGGAAGAAGTAACAACTTTGCTTTGTGTTGCTTTTTAAGAACAAAGCAGCCTTCCCCAGAACAACCCAGCATCTTACAGAATGTGTCGCCTGCCAAACTGAATCCAGCCATGTGGCAAAGATATTGTAATTATTGTAACTGACTTAGTACTCTCAACCTTGGCTACACATTAGAATTTTCTGGAGTGCTTTTAAAAAATACCAGTGCCCAGACTGAACTCCCAGACCAATTTAATCTCTGGAGGTGGTGCTCAATTACCAGTATTCTAAAAAGCTCTCCAAGTGAATCAGATATGCAGCCAGAGGTTTGGACCACTGGTGCAGACTAACCAAAACTCAGCCTGGGAGATTTAGTGGATTCTTCTAGCCAGCTGCATCCAAACCTGGCTGCCTGTTGGTGAGTCTCCTGAGATGCTGGTAAAAAATAGTGATTCTGGGCCTACCCCTTGGCTATGGGAGCAGAATCCTTAGCATAGAGCCCTCCCCCTACATGCATGCATGAGTGAACACGTGCACACACAGTTGTTAATTCCTCGGGTGGCAGCTTGTCCACAAAGCAATGTCTTAGAATGACTGCTTCACATTTGTCCCTCACAGGCTTGGGAATTCACCACTAAGGGCACTTTCCTGAGTCTAGTCATCATCTCTAGTTTCTCACCCACTCCGTGTTAACACGTTACATTCTCAAATTTTTGCTTTTTTAAAAAATATCTTTGCAGTACTGGGAATTGAACCCAGAACCTTCATAGCGAGCTACATCCCTAGCTTTAAATTTTTTTAAAAAAATTTTGACAAGATCTCATTAAATTCCCCAGGCTAGGCTCAAACTTGTGATCTTCCTGCCTCAGCCTCCCAGGGTGCTAGGGTTATAGGCATGCAGCTCTACACCTGGCTTACATTCTTGGCTTTTAAGGAGTAGTAGCTTGAAAGTCACTGAACATCTCTTGGTTTTGTTTTCCTTTTTCTTGAAATTAAGATAATAAGGCTTACCTCATTTGTAATTGCAAAGGACCCATGAGACAACAGAAAGTAGTTTGTCACCAGAACATGTGGAAGGGATGTTATGGTATGCTGGGAGACTGGAGGACAGTGTTCCAGTCCTGTCACTCAGTCACCTTGGGCCAGCCCTCTCGGCTCTCCCAACCTTCCCTTTGATCATTTGTTACTTGTGAAGGGGTGCGTGTGTGGGGATCTTTTATCTTTTGCAATATTCTGTGTGTGTGTGTGTGTGTGTGTGTGTGTGTGTGTGTATGCACGCGTGTGCGTTGTGGTGGGGATTAAATCTGTGGCCTTGTGATGCTAGGCAAGTGTTCCAGTACTGAGCTCCAACCTTGGCCCCTTTTGTAGCATTCTTTTTTTTTTTTGGTACTGGGGGGGATCAAACTTGGGTCTGTGTGCTTGCGTAGCAGGCGGTGAAACCACTGAGCTAAATCCCCAGTCCCCCTTTTGTAGCATTCTTAATGGCCACAAAAAGAACCTCTTCTACAGAGATCATTTACCATTTGGGCAAGTCACCTGGCCATTACAATGGGGAGGACAGAAGTCCTCTGTGAGCGGTAGGGTGAGGGCAGAGGGAAAGGGCGGAACTGGAGGCAGGGCTCCAGAAGGGAAGCTCAAAATGAACAAGAAAGATCTTCAAAGACCTATGTCTGGAGCCTCAGAATTTCTACCTGGGTGGTGAGACCTTCAGCTCACTCTCTGTCATTCCCACTGTCCCTGCTCCAGAGGAGCCTGGCTCCCTCCCTCTTTCTCTATGATCTACTAAGCACCTACTCCATGTGGGCCTTGAAGGGTTTGTGAAGTCTGCAGATGACACCGTGGCCCAGAGCCCCAGGCCTCAGCCCTCTCCAGGTGCTAGATCTCTGGTCTCCCCGCTTCCCTTTGCTCCACATCTGGCTCTGGGTCAAATGTGGATCTCCTTTCAGCCAGCAAGCCAGAGAGCATCCATCTGTGGAGCCGGAGCCCGAGCCAGAGCAGCACAACAAGGAGCTCATCCATCAGCTGGGCCCAAGCTGGGGCTGGGAAAGACCATGGGGTGTCAGACCACCCAGGACGAAGGCGAGAGAGAGGAGCTTCTGCACACACCACCCGCAGCTGAGGAGGTTTGTTCTGGCCAAGACAGTCCAAGGAGGGGAAAGCTCTAAAATAGGGAAGGAGGCATTCTGAATCTGGTACTCAGAGTACCATCAACACTTTGTATGACCTCCAGTGTGTCCCTGTCACTCTCTGGGCCTCAGTTTCTTCATCTGCAGCCTGGATGTTAATTTAAATGCTCAAGTCATGGAATCTTTGGGTTGGAAGTACTTTTAGGAGCTGTCTAGTCCTAGCTGCCCTCAGGTACCTGAGTTCTCTTTGCAGCTTCCTGCCTACCAATCTGCTTGCACATCTCCAATGACGGGAAACTCCTCCCCTCTGTGGCCTCCTGGTTTATCTCAACAGAGCTGTTTGTTAGAAGTTTCATCTCAAGTGGTCTTCCTGTGGGTCCTACCTAGCTCTGTCTCCTGTGGCCACACAAGGCATCTGTAATGTGACAGCTCTTTGGAGATCTGAATCCAGAGTTTACTCAGCTCTGAATCCTGAATTTACTCTTCTGCAGGCCAAGTGACCCCTTCAGCCTCTGACTGTTCTCACAGAGCCTGGGACCCATCACTGGCAAAGTCTCCCAGATGAGGTCTTGGAAAGGCCACAATGGGTCAAAACATCACCTTGCTCCTTCCAGACACATTAGGAATTTCTATGGTTGAGCCTAAGTTCTCACGGGGCTTACTACCTCACCCATGGGCTCCATGGGGTCTTTTTCTGATTCCTGTCTGATATCCCAGTGCCCAGCTCAGGGCCTGGCTCAGAGCTGACATCAGAGTTCATGTGTAGAGAGGGCTGAGAACCAGCAGCTTGTGCTCTGTGTGTGTGTGCGTGTGTGTGCGTGTGCGTGTGTGCATGTGCTTGTGCTCTGAGGGCGGCCTAACTTGGAGAAGAGGGCTTGGCTATGGAAGGGCTTGGGTCATCCCTATACATTCAGGCAGCCTTCCATGCCTTCACTTGGCGCACAGTGAGGGCCTGGTGTGGGGGTCTGGTGGCACTGCCATTCCTCAGAGCCCAAGCCCCGGAGAGGCAAGTGTCTAGGTATGCAGCCTCCTTAGGCTCCAGGGTACCCTGTGTGTCTGGCAGTTCTATGTACAACTTGCCAATGTTGTTTGTGTCCCTTGGTGTTTGTTGAAAGAGGCAGGAAGAGGAGGAGGAGGCTGTGTCCCATTTGTTGGGAAGAGTGACCTGGGGACCTGTCTGAAGCTATAGGAAGTGACGCTGCCCTGTCAGTCAGCAGGGGCTTTTCTGGCTGGCTAAAGGGGAGGTAGAACAGGGGCAGAGCCTCTTGACAGGGGTATTCCCAGCTGTCTTCCTGAGGAGGGGGAGGCAGCTGTCCTAGCAGGCGGCTGGGGTATCCTGGCCATGCCCCCTCTGATGTGGCTCATCTGTGCCTCTGTGTGTGTGTCCTCTTGCCACTCAGCTGTCATCAGCTCCGATCACCACAGGGGAAGTCAACCCTGCCAAAGCTCAAGGTTACAGGAAAGACACTTCAATTATTCCAATGTCATTTGTCTTGGTCCCAGCGGAGAGGACAGCCACTGGTTTCAGGGCTGGTTGGAAGAAGCAAGTGCCAGGGAAGGACAGGGCAAATGAAAGAGAGGAGAGGGAGGGCCATAAAGGGAACCATAGGCCTTCTTGAGCAGCAAAGGCCAGCAGAGGCCTCTCCAGACACACAGCCACAGATGGGGCATTTTTCACAGCCAATTGATGTGGTTGCCAGAACGGCAGGGGCAAGAGTGGGTTTGGGAATCAGGCAGGCCTGAGTTCTGGGCCGGGTTTGTTGCTGCCTGGCTGCTTGGCCATTTTCTCATCTGTGAGATGGGGATTTTGGGAGAAGCCCCAGGTCAGGTCCATGGTACCCACCCAGGACTTGCTCGGCCCTTTCTTGCCTTCCCTCCCTTCTGAGCCTACTTGAGCCAGCCAGATGGTGGCTGGCGAGAGCCAGAAATACACTGCCTCCTGGAGGCTTCTACCAGGCTTAGCTGGAGCTCGGTCCAGAGTCTCTTTTCTCTTGGCTCCATTCCCTTGACTAGGAAGCTTAGTTGGTGTAGAGCAGTGATGGTGAACCTATGGCACATGTGCTGCAGCAGGCTGTCTGTATCATTGAAAGCTCGAAAAGGTTCACCATCACCGATGTAGAGGAAAGGAAGGGGCCAGAGTCCCTAGGAGTGACTCCTTGGCCAGCTCTGGATGCCACCTGGAGGTTCCTGGCATACTCTGCCTGTGCAGCTTTTCTAGAAACCCAGCCAGGAGCTGAAGACCGACCAACTCCACTGCCCAAAAGGCTCTTCTTCCATCCCCTCCACAGTGGGGATGATGAGTGATGGTTCGGATGAGGAAAGTGAGGCTCTCTGTTCAATGTCATCTCCCAGGTCACAGAGCTGTAGGATTGGCATAGGGTTCAAACCCACTTGATGAAACCAATTGTCCCTTTAGTGTTATATATCATCACTGTACTTCCTTCATCCCACCCCAGCATTCTCGGCCTGGGCCACAACAGACTGAGTACTCATGATTTCCAACGTACTCCATTTTCCTTTTTCCTCGCCCTTCAGCCTGGAATATCCCTCTCCTCACCCCTCCCACTTCCAGCCCTTCTTACCTGTGAAAGTCCTGGTTATTTTTCAGAGTGTAACTCCATTTCTGATTCCTGAAAGCTGAGGGACTTACTGTGTTCTCAGATAGCTTTGCTACTCTCATCTTGTGTCAAGAGATGTTAGGCTCACAGAGCAAGATGGACGCTGGAGCTCATCAAGCCACATCTGCTTGGCGTTCGGAGAAGGAACCTAGGAGAGCCAGAGAGAGAATGGGGCTCAAAAACCGCTCTGCTTCTCCCCTCACCCTCTGGCCACTGCTTCACAGTCTCCTGTTGGCCCTCCCCTCCTCTTCCCTTGCCTCCCCTCCCTCTCCTCCTCTCCTCTTGTCTTCTTCCCTAACCTTTTCTTTCTCTCTCTGGGGAAGCTCATTTATGATCATGGCCTTAAGGACAGTATTTTTTTGAGTCAAAAATGTTTATTTTCCAATTGCTGGTTTTATAACTAACCAGCCAGCTATGCATGGTTGTCTACCTTTAAAACAATAAATATTCGAATTAAGAAAACACAAAATTTACACTCTAGGCTTCTTAAAAAGAAAGATACAAGCTGAGTTCCATGGTGCATGCCTGTAATCCCAACTACTTGGCAGACTGAGACAGGAGAATCGTGAATTTGAAACAGCCTGAGTGACACGGAGAAAACTTGTCTCAAAAAAGAAAAACAAACAATGAAGAAGGAAGAGGAGGAGGAGGAAGAAGAAGAGGAAGAAGAGGAGGAGAAAAAAAGATATTCATTGTACCTTAGTTACTGGAATAGCAGGTTCATTTCATATTTCAATGTCAAAAGCAAATTTAATGCTTTTCTGCAGAGTATTCAACAGTATGCCTCTGAGTCATCTCTACCAGAATGTCTTCAGCTCACCTCCAGTTCAACATGTCTCAGAGATATCCATCAGCTGCCTTTCCCTCTAAACCTACTCTTCTTCCTGTGTCTCCTACCTCAGTGGTTGGCATCACCACATCCTCACGAGGACTCCGGGGTCACCCCCCCCCATCATCATATCCATCATCAACCAAGTTCAAGATCTTACCACAGTAAGACTCATCATGGATTATATACTTCAGTGCTTCTTTGTTTCCTCAAGTATCATCATTAATTGATCTAAATGTGATATTAACTGTTTGCTGAACAGGGACCAGCAAACTACAGCCCACAAGCCAAATCTGGCCCACTGATTGTTTTCGTAAAAGTTTTATTGGGACATGACCATATTCATTGCTACAATAGCAGAGTAGTTGTGAATCTGCAAAGCCCCAAATAATTCCTGTTTTTTTCTTTACAGAAAAATTTGCTGACTTCGACCCTATACCATGTGCCGCGGGAGGGCAGGGACAGTGGCTATCTGGGTGGGCCCTCAGCGCCCAGCACAATGGGTAAGAGTTGACAGGTAACTGAGAAGCATTTAAGTTGTCATTGCAGGGCACAAAGTCACACAGTATGTCCAAGAGAGCCCCAGGATCCCTGGATCCCCTACAGGGCTCTGATCTTTGATTTCTCAGCATTGTCTCCCCCGGGAATATGAATGAAGTCAGATTCCTTGTGTGTTTCTGACCTTCCCCACACAGGGCAAGGCCCAGAGGACAGAAAAGTCATGTGTTTGCACACTGACTCATTTACTGTGACTTCCTGGAGGAGTTAGGGAAGGAAGGCAGGGCCATGGGGCTGCTCTGAAGGAACTCTACCCCTCTTTCAGTTGTACTCTCCCACCTCCAGGCTGTTCCAAATACTAAAGTAGTGGTTCTCAAACAGGGATGCTTTTGTCCCCCAGAGGACATTTGGCAATGTCCAGAGACATTTTTGGTTGTTATATTATGGGAGGGGGTCTGCTAGAGGTATAGTGGGTAGAGTCCAAGGATGCTGCTAAGAATCCTATAATACACAGGATAGCTCCATGCAGAGGAAGATATAGGGCCTAAAATATCCATCATGCCAAAAGAGACTGCTGCTCTGGAGCAAGGGCCCTCAGCTCAGCCCCTAGTGCACAGGAGAAACACCTGAGGTGTTTTTGCAGCACAGTGACCAATTAGAACAGAGCCTCTAGGCCTGGTGCTCAGGCACTGGCATATTTAAGATATCTCTGGTGACTCAAATGTGAAGCCAGGGCTGGGAACCTCCTCTCTGGAGAAAGTTTGCAAGAATGGATCCTGCAGATATCCCCAAATCACCCAGGATAGACTTTGCCTCAAATGTCTGGCCTCCTCTCAGGCCCTGGGGCCTGCTGGTCATTTTGGCAAATCTGGCAGTTGCATGAGGGGAGGCTACCTCCAAGACCCGAGAGGCCAGCAGGGGCCCTCTGCCTTCCCCTTGCCCATCTCTGAAGGAGGAGGGGTGCAGATGGGTGAGAGGGGAGGGGACTGGGGGACGCAGCTGGGATTCCAATCACCTCTGACCACAAAAATCCATATCAAACTATCTTCCCCCTCCTCCTCACTCCAAGCTGGCTGTACAGAAGCACCCTGCTTCCTAAACATAGCTCAGAGGCCCCAAGCTGAGGTAGGAAGAGAGCTCAGAAGTCTGGATAGTGGGGCCTCTCCACTCAGAGTGGGTGCCCCAGCTCCCTGAGCTTGCCCTGATTTGGAGGATATGTGTAAAGCTCTCTGTACCTCTCAAATCTGACCAGCTCCTGAGCCCAAGCAGGCTCCCTGGCCAGGTAAAGGAAGGCTGCTCTTGGTGGGTGAGGGGAAGATGGGCTTCTTTGCCATGGGACAAACTTCCAATTTGGAAGCATGAGGGAGAAGCTGCAGAAGGCAAAGAAAGAGCAGGAGGACATGGAGGCAGAGGCCATTGCCCAGAAGTGTGCTGTGTCTGGAACACACTGCTCTGGACCTGGCAGAGAGAATGCCCGAGATGAGCAGGCCAGGGATGCAGCTGAGGCCAGAGAGGGCAAGGTCTATCTGTCTGCTCTGATGGGAAACTCAACTTTATCCCAAAAATCATGGGGAGGTATGGATATGCAGGTACTCCTCGACTTACAGTGAGACCATATCCCAGTAAAACCATCATAAGTTGAAAATATTGTAAGTAAAAAATGCACTGATTGGATCAAACTTACATGACAACCTAGTTTAGCAACACAGCACATCACAAAAAATCAGTTGTTTCCCCTTGTGTCATGTGGCCAACTGGGAGGGGCAGCTCACTGCCTCTGCTGACCGTCATTAGAGTATTGCACTGCATATCACTCTCCCAGGAACGGAGTACAGTTCAAAATTTGAAGTACAGGTTCTACTGAGAGTGTATTGCTTTTGCACCATCATAACATCAAAAATCTTCAGGATTTAGGAGGTTGAAGCAGGGTGAGATGATCAGATTTAATCTCTCCCTCTACATATAAAACATTTTACTCCTTCATGGTTGGAGGCTAGCCTGGGGGTGGGAGGGTCCAAGACCGAAGAATGAAGGGCCTTCTGGAGGTTTGTGCAATGCTCTGAGTCAGGAGGTTGATAATAGCAGTGGTGGAGAAGAGATGGAGCTAGATAATTTGAACGTCGGGATGATGCAGATCAGGCAATCTTTTGGAAACTCACATCAGAGTTTCACTGTCTTCAAGAATTCTAATGACTTTGGACAGGCTTAGGATAAAGGCTAAGGCCCTTCCTGCAAGGCCCAGGTGCTCAGGTTCCTAGTCGCCGTTCTCCAGCCTACCTCCTACCGGGCATGGGCCCCACCTCCCAATCATAGCCTTGGCTCTCTTTGTGTGCGGTCTTACTTGATCAGGTTGCTCAGTTGCTGCAAGCTGTCCTTCCCTCTTTGGCCTTTGCCTACATTCTTCTCTCTACTTGGAGTACTCCAGCTCTCTCCCATCATCATCCTAAGCCTAACTTGACACTCCCCCAACACAAACACACACACACACACACACACACACAGCAAGGCTCTCTCCTACTCCCTGTTCAGGCCTTGGCTCTTTGAGAGATCTCCTCTTGTCTCCCATCCAAAGGCAGGATCAGATGCATCTCTGATGGGCTCCCTCGGCCCCTGGGACCAGCCCCACAGCAGCCCTTAGTCACCTGCCCAGTGACATTGGGGTTGCTTACCCGGCAAGGCTGTAAGCTGAAAGCAGACAAGGATGGGGACTGACTTGCTTGAGCAGTGCCAGGCACATGCTCATAAATGCTGAGAGGAGGAAGGAGGGAGAGGGTTGCAGCAAGAACGCTGCCCAGCTGATGGGTGCTGTCATTATCCTAGCAACAGAGGGTGGGGGTGGGGAAAGAGTTTGGGTCTAGACCCAATTGAGCTGGAGGATCCGAGGATCCCCAGAGGGTATATAGAGTAGGCTATGAACTCTATGGGCCCAGAGTGTAGAGGAGCAGTTTGGACCGGAATGCTATGTTGAGAGGTGAAAGCCAAAGCTGTGGGAATGAATTTGAAACTTGATGTTTTTGATTCCTAAATAAAATGCCAGCCAAGCACCAGTATATTTTGAAACACTGGTGGCCTAGGACGTGACAGGAAGAGGTAGAAGGCAGCAGAGGGAGGTGATGCCCTCCCCCTGTGGGGCTGAGGGAGATCCTTCCTCTGGAACTGCCCCAGCTGTCACACACCTCTGTGGGGAGAAAGGGCCCTGGCTGAGAGTGTGGCTTGGGAAGGAGGACTGGACAGAATAAAGGTCCCGCTGGCCTCTCTGTGGCCCCCTTCCTCTGCCAGGTGCCCCTAGTGCTCCCTGGGTGCTACCTCTTGGCTTCACCCTGGACCCTGGCTTGTTGGGAGTCTCCCACCTCTATGGACTCATGATCACCCCTCTCCCCACTGCCTCTTCCCTGCCCCCAGGCTGGCTGCTGTAACTCAATGCTTGTGCTCCTTCCTAGCTGGGCGTAGGAACCTTGCCAAGCATTGTGCTTCCTGGCCGGAGGATGACTCAGGCTTCCCTCCCCAGCCTCAAGTCATGCCATGAGCTGAGAGCAGTGCAAGGAGCTGAGGGGGAGTCTGACTTCAAACGCCAGGGTGCTGGGAGTGGCCCCAGCCAGATGGCATTCCATCAGGGAGCACAGGGACAGAGACAAGGGTTAGGGGTCCTGTGGACAAAGAGTCAGCACTGGAGATTGCATTAGCATTCTGCCATGATGCTTTCCTAGCTGGCCCATAACTATTAAGTTGCAAGCTCAAGCCCTTTTTTGCAGCCTTCTCCTGTCCAGTCTCAGAGTTCCCAACTAAAAACGGAGGAGTCACTCAACACTTCTAGGGGCAACAGGCCTGCCACCAAATTCTGGTGCTACCTCTTCGTTGGGTGACATGGGGCAAATAAGTCACTTTGCCTGTGAAAGCCTCACTTCGCTCATCTGTATGACTGGGTTACGAATGATACCTTCCCCCAGGGGTTATTGGATATGTGAACTGAAGGCACACATGGGAAGTGCTCTGAAAAGAGTCTGGGGCTGTAAGAGGAGGGTGTTATATTTATCTGCATGGCTAGGATAGAGAAGAAGAAACAGGTGGTACTCTACTTCTCTGTCATCCGGGGGCACATTCCCAGGTCCTTTCTACTTGATACAGTAGGATTCCAAGAGGCCTTGGCCCCCAAAAGGTCAGGGCTCAGAATGCTGGTTTCAGGTTTTGCTGGCGGACCTTCAGCAATTGCCTTGACTCTTCTGAGCCTCTGAGAGATGTATATAGACAGCAAAGAAAGGGAGATTTCCTCCCCCTGGCTCTCTCCTCCCACCTTCTCTCCCTCCCTGTGGCTGGTATGATCAAAGGAGAGGTTCACACAGAGGTGAGGCCCAAAGGCTCAGCAGCGCCCTTCCCAGATGTGGCGGGGTGGGTGTGTGTGTGTGGCCATGTGGAGGGCCTGGCTGGGGCTGGTCTGTGTGTGAGTGATCAAAGGCATAGGGCAGGACAGGGGCGGGGGGCGGGTTCCTTGCATTTCTGAGGGTTTAGTCCTTTCTCCTGGTTGCCTGGATGCCTTGATATTCACCTCTCTCCTGTGTTCACCATAGAGCTGTCCCTGAAGCCCCTACATGGACCCTTGTGAATGAAGAACAGGCTACTTACCTGGTTGGCCAGGGAGGGGTTTGGCAGGTCACCTCCCTGGCCAGCTGACTGAGACCCCACCTAGAAGAGTCTACTTTACCTGAGGTTCCATTTGCCCCTGTGGGGCTGCTGGCTTGCTGGAGTGACTGTTGGAGGACTCTGCTGCAGGTGACCTGCTACTGCCTGATTGAGAAGGCATCCCTCTCCCTCTCCCCATCCCTTTCCATAGCCCTGGTGTGTGTATGTGAGAAGCAGCCAGGAGTGGTGCATGGGTCTGAGGCTCCTGGCACAGGGTAGCGACTCCTATGTGGCTGTGTGGGGTTGTGTATGTCTATGTGCTGGCTGGAGCTGGGTGAGGGAGCACTCAGTTCTGTGGCTCTGTGGCCCTAGGGCCTCCTCCAAGGGAAGATGGGTGCAGAAACAGTTGCTTTGTTCTAGAGGAGAGGAAGAAAGATACTCGCTCTTCTGTGCCCATTGCAGTATCCCAGGGCCTCTGTCTGCCAATTCGGCCAGGAAACTAGCCCTCTAAACAATGCCCAGGCCAGCCCATCCTGAGCCTGACTTCCCATCCTTGGTGGGAATCCTAGGGGAGATGCCTCTGACCATTGTTCTCAGAGACAGCCCACCAGGGTCAGGTCTAGGCCAAGCCAGGGTCCTCACCCCCCCACACCCTGGAAGGAGGCACATGATGTCCCAAAGAAACAGTTCCTCTAGCCTTTGTTCTTGGCTAGGCAGGAAGCCACTAAGGACACCATGGTTTGGGCGGGGTGTGGGGGGGCACTGGAGTAGAGAAATTTCCTTTTCATTTTCTTTGGGAAGGGTTTTTGATGGGGGTAAACTGAGGTAAGGAGCAAGCTGTTGGCTTAGGATCATGGCAGAGTTGAAGTAACACTACAAATTGGAAGGAACCATAGAATTGCCCCTGGAGTTTCACCTCCACAGAGGCAGGGACTTTGTGTTGATCAGGGATGTATCTTCAGGGTTAGAACCCTGCTTAGCACATAGTAGGTGCTCAATAAATAATTGTTGAGCATATGACCCCCTCTTCTTTCTCATCTGATGCTCCACTGACATCATTGGAGGCTGCTAATACTCATAGTGCTCTAAACTCACAAACAAGCCTGGGTTCCAATTCTGTCCACATCCCTTTTGAGCTAGGTGACCCCAGGACTCAGTTTCCTTACCTTAAAGTGGAGATCGTTATTCCCACTGCCAAGTTGTTGGGAGGATTTTTTTCTGAGATACCTTTGGAAGCTTTCCTGACATACAGGGCTTTTTCAGGGTTGAGGATTGAACCCAGGGCCTTAGCATTGAGCTACAACTCTAGCCCTATTTTTTTTTTGTCATTAAGTTGCCCAGGCTAGGCTTGAACCTGTGATTCTCCTGCCTCAGCCTCCCAAAGTGCTGAGATTATAGGCCTGTGCCACCCCAGCCAGGTACTTCTCTACCCTTTCCCTCTCAGTGAGTATTCTGTTTTCATACTAACACACCTTAGACATTTCTTATGATCTCCTTTGAGCCTCACAACAGGTGCTATCAGGTGTGGTGTTGCCAAGTTCCCTGTCTTATAGGTGTAGAAACTGAGGCCTGATGAGAGTGATTCTGGTCATGCAGAAAGTACTAGAGTCATGATCCAAATAGCATTCTGTCTGGTTCCTTGCCTTTTTCTCTGATGCAGTGCTTGCCTCTTCCAGTTGGTAAGGGCTCATGTCTGACACTAGCTATGGGTCCTTGGGCACCTCACTAAGTCTCATTTTCTTCTGCTGTCCATTGAGGATAATTATCCCATCTCCCCCAGCCTTGATGGCAGTCAGTGCATGGTGTGTGGGGGGGGTATCAGTCATTCTTTGTTGTCCCCCTGCCTCTGAGTAACTGACAAATGATGCACCTCCAAATGCTACCCTTCCTAACATTCCTGGTAAGACAGCTGAAACCCCTTCGTGCTCTTTCCACGAAGCATATCTGAATGTAATTGAGTGAGAGGGGCATTATTAGAAGGATAACACTGAGTCAACCCTCATTTATTAAAACACTATTAAATCATTTTTAAACTATTATTAGCAGCAAATGACTTTTGACACACTGTGCAACTGATTATGACACACCAGTGGGTCATGACTCCTCAGTCAGGGGAGAACTGCTGGTATTTCAGATAGCTCTTGGGGGAATGCAACCAATGGATACCATTGTTCTAATAATTATCATTGTTCTTGCTCTGGGAGGCATGTGGCATAAAGGTTAAAACCAAAGACTCAGGAACCAAACTAACTGGGTTTAAACATCAGCTGTATGGCATCGGACCAGTAACTTGATTGCTTGGTACCTCAGTTTCCCGAACTACGGAATATGAATATTAATAGTAATTAGTATCTATTTGCCAGGGTTGTTTGAGGATAAAATGAGATAATGAAACTAAAGTGCTTAACACAGTGTCTAGTTCCAAGGTCAATACACTATAGCCTTCAGGCTAGGCCTGGCCCATTGCCTGTTTTTGTCAATGAAGCTTTATGGAGCACAGTCATCTTAATTTGTTTACCTATTATCTATGGCTGTATGTGCTACACCAGCCTGAAATATTTAATTTCTGGTCCCTTGCGGAAAAAGAAATTGTTAGACTTTGGGTTAGTTCATAGAGGAATTGCTCTGTAAATATCAGTTGCTATTATTTCACTTCATTTGAGTCTTCAGAAAGCTCATTCATTGCAAACATGAGGACTCAGGTCCAGAGAGGGGAAATGATTTTCCCAAGGCCACACAGCTAGAATGGCACAGGACCTCTCTAGTATATGACACTGACCAGGATTTCCCTATGCTTGGGCTCTAAATTCCTCCTTTAGGGCTGGAAAAGAATGGGCTTAGCTCCCTAGCCAAGGGATGTCAGCTGCCAAGCCTAGAGATACCTCCTCCTAACCTGTGCCAGGGGTTCTCCCATGCCTGTGGGCACAGAGCAGCTGTGTTGCCCCATACAGGTCTTTCAGCACCCTGTTGGCCTTCCCCTCCTTGGGCCCACAGCCTTGCTAGGCCAGGCTGGGGGTGTGGGGGTGCCTTGCTGCATGGTTAATGTTTCCGTCCCACACTCAAGACTCTGTTATCTGCTTGCTGGCCTTGCTCGTGTTCTTGTAATGGACTATTTTGGGGTCATTTACATTTCCTTTAGCGTGTTCTCCTGGCCGATAGTGACTATGACATAATTATGTTGCTTTCCCTTATCCTTAATCCTCTCAAACTGCTTACTTATCTCTCATTTCCTGTCTATTTCCTATACTTGGGACTTAAGTGAAGCTAAATCAGGTCAAAAGTGATGGGGTAGTGTAGCGTGGGAAAGTTCATAGATGCTCACCCTGGGTGCTGGAGTCCAGAGAGGTAGCTTCTGCCTCAGAGTCTATGGAAGTAACAGGATATATACCCCATCCCAGACTGCACCTCCTCTGAAATAAACATAAATTACTGGTAAGGGGCATGGAAGGACATCTCTGGGGATTCCACCTCTCCTCTCAGCTTGGGCAGTCTAGGATTCTTTTTTTTTTGCCTCGCTGTGGTACTGAGGATAGAACCCAGGGCCTTTGCAATGAGCTACATCCCCAGGTCTTTTGTTTTTGTTTTGTTTTGGAGGGTTTTTGTTTGATTTTTGAAACAAAGTCCTGTATTGTCAAGTTGTCAGCTGGCTTGAATTTGTGGCCCTCTTGCCTCAGCCTCTCAGAGTGCTGGGATTACAGGTGTGCACCATCACACCTAACTCAGTCTAGGATTCTTGAGACCTACTTGCACTGGGCTCAGTAACCTCCAGCCATTCCATTTCCTCCTCTAGCTTCCTATATCAGATAATATGCTATCAAATATCCATTCCACTGTCCCTAGATCTCATGGTCTCAGGATTTCCAGGCCCAGGACCAATTCTACCCAGAATGTACATGCACACACATGCATATGTAAGTGTGTATACATGTATGTACAACCTCATACACATTCCTGTGGCCACAAACTCCTTTTGGCATAGAGTCTGGCATATGGTGGGCACTTAGGATGTGGTATTTCTTTCTTCTCTGGGTGACCATAGTACATAACGCTGGGCAGAGCTATTCAAACAATGTTTATCAATTGACTAGATGGAGTAGATGTGTTCTTCTGGGAGTATGTTCCAGGTGTGTGTGTATGTGCATGAGTAGTGAGTGTGTAAAATGAGTGTTCCTTGGGTGTGGAGTTGTGCTCTTATGAGTGTGTGTAGTACATGTGCTGCATGCTGCTGTGTCTGTCCCCATGGGGTACAGGCAGGAGAGTACAGTAGTTTAGAGTCCAGGGCACAAGCTTGGAAGTCAGATGAACCTCGGTTTGAGTTCTAGCTCTGCACTTTCTGGTGATGTTACCTTTGGCCTTCAATTTTTCTGAGTCTCAGTTTCCTGGCCCGTAAAAAAGGAGAAGAAATTACAAAGGCCAACTCACAGGGACACAAGGAGCATTCAGTACTCCAAGGTCAGTAAAACTCCCAGCACATGAACCAATGCATGGCGAGTGCCCAACAGCAATGATGATAGAACGTCCAAGGGCTTGGCTGTCAGGAGTACGTGGGGAGAGAGTGTGAGTATGTGCATGTGCATGCTGGTGTGCAATGACAGGTGAAAGGAGACATGATGGAGTGGGTGGAGGTGTTGGCAGTCCCTGGAGATGCCTGCCTGCATAGGAAGGGCAGAAAGCAGGGACACAGGCCACACACATGCACAGGGCTTGCTGAGAGAAGCCCAGGCTTGACTGGAGGGGTCTGATGACAGGAATAATGGAGTGAAGTGGGCAAAGGATAATTTAGCTGGAGATTCAGGAAACAGCCCCTGACAGAACAGCCAAGGCTTAAGAAAGAGGTTTCTCCTTGGGCCCTCCATGACTCTCACTCAAGCCTTTTGAAGCCCTTAATGCCTAAAAGAGGGGAGGAGAGAGCTAGGAATGTGGGGAGGAGGTATCAGGGAGCCCAGGCTGGGAGGCAGGCTGAAGAGGAGATTGGCAACATATGAAGCTTGCAGGGATGCTGGGAGAAAAAGTGGAAGAGGAAGGAAGTCAGAGAAGGAAGGAGAACAAAGTAGAAGGCTTGGAAGGAGATGGAAGAGAAGAAGAAAGTGGTAGCACTGGGAAAGCCACTTCCTTCTTGTGCTTCTTGTGGCATTGTCTTTAGGCCAGGCTTTGTTGCCTCTCAGTGCATCATGGAGTCAATCCTAGGGCTATCCCATACTCCACTGACTGGCTTTGCAAGTGAGAACACAGAAGATGACCCAAAATCCAGGCTGATTTGGGCCACCTGGATATGAGGGAGAAATACTCCTTAAACAGAGACTGAATCTAAGAGCCAGACACCCTATAGCTCCCTTGTTCTCCTCCTGGGCATTTCCAGCCTATTTGCACACCCTCTCCTTTGGCTTCTGTCTTGCAGGGGACCATCTAACTTGGCTATGGCCCCTAGTCACTTCTGAGGATCAGCTGAGGGTGATCTGTGAGTCATATGTACTCTGGATTTGTGGCCAGCTGCCCTTACCCTCTACCATTGTAGGTTCCACCTTACTGAACTTTTCAGGGTAGACCAGCATCCCTGAGTGAAATGCCTTCTTTGACTTTGAAATAGGCATCAGGGTCTTCCATATTCCTACATTTTGAGTCTCTTTATTTTTTGCCTAAAGATCTATCCATTGTCTCTGAGTCCTTGAATGCAGGGACCATGTCTTACTTTTCTTTTTGCTGGGACAAAATACTGATATCCACAAGTTAAAGGAGGAAAGGTTTATTTTAGCTTACACTCTATAGAGGTTTCGGTCCATAGTTAGCTGTCTCCAAGGCAAGGTGGCATGGCAGAGGAAAAACAGCTCATGGCAGGGCAGGCAGAAAGCAGCAAGCAGCAGCATATATGCTCCTTTTCCCTTTAATTTCATCTAGAGTACAAAGCCTATTGGTTGGTGCCACTAACACCTAGGGTGGGTCTTCTGTCTTCAGTAAATCCATTCAGCCACACCCAGAACCACGCTAAACCAATCTGTGGACTAATCCAATTATCACACACCCATAATCCATATTCACATACCCTAGATCTAGTCACCTCCAAAAAGCCCCACCTATGAGTGTATGAGGCTTTGGGGGACATCTAGATACAAGCCATAACAGGCCACAGTGATATATGTCATTAATGATAAAAACGGTGCTGAGAATCATATTACTATCAATGAGGTTGGTGACAGTGTCACTGGTGGTGATGAAGTAGTCAATAATAATAGTGATGAAGGTAAGGGTGAGGATAACAACAATGCGGTGCTGGGGATGTTGCTCAGTGGTGAGGGATGCTCTTGGTTCCATCCCTAGCACCATCAAAAAAAAATGTGATGATGGTGACAGCATATATGCTGATGGCAATGGCGTTAACTTGGTGATTTGGTAATGGCCATAGAGATAGTGATGATGATGCAAGTCATGACAGCGGAGGTGATGATGGTTATGTTAGAGGTAGAAATGGTGGAAAGAAGAGGATGAGGGTGATTATGATTGAGGTGGTAACAATAATGATGTTGATAGAAGCAAGGATAGTATGAAGAATTAGTGATGGTGGCAACACAGGTGGTGATGATGGTAGCTGTAGTACTTGTGATAGTGGAAGTGGTGATTGTGGTGAACAATGAAGGTGTGAGTGGTGTTGAGCATAATTATGGAATCAGTGATGGAGACAATGGGAGTAGAGGTGATGGTGAGGATGGTGATGTTGCTATTTGTGACAGCAATGAACATGGTGTTGGGAGTACAGATGGCAGTGGCAGTGGTGAGAGTAATGGTGATGATGAAGACAGGAGCAATTAAAGGTCATAGTGGTGAAGATAATTGTAATACCCAAGAATCCAATAAGTCTACTCATTAGGTCCATTTTCTTCTATCTTCCTTTTGTTGCAATACTTTTCTTTTAATGGTTTCCATCTTCATTTTATCTTATTTTCTATCCTTCGCTGTTTCCTGGGAAATTTGAAAATTGGGCAAAACCAGTAAAGATACTGTGCAGCTGTTGCAGTGTGCAGCTGTGCAGCTCTCTTTACAGAAGAGAAGTGGGATCCCCTGCTTTCCTTTGTTATTGGGAGAGTCTTAATTTAGGTAGTCCATTCCCCCATTTCTACTAAAGTCAAAACAGAAAAGCACTGGGGTCAGAGAATAGGGTTAGGGATTACGACGGGCATCCCAGTGGTGACAAATGTAGCTCTAGAAAGTGACCTGAGGAAGGCCAACCTTTGAGATGGCTCAGAACACATGTAAAGGCAGGAGGATGAACAGCTTCTGGAGTCTGCTTCTCTGGCATGCCAAGCAAAGGAAGGAAGCAGATTTTTTTGCTGAAAGCTGGGGTCCTGTCTCTCAGGCTAATGGGGAGGACATGAGAAGAGGAGGGCAGGGAAGGGAAGAGGCAATGCAAGCTTTTGGTTTAGAGAAATGCTGGAGTTCTTGTCCAGATTCCTTGTGGTTCTGAGTGGGAGGTGACCCAGGATGTGGGCCTCTGTGGCACTGCCTCTAGCCCTGCATCTGCCAAGAGGCCGCCCTTCAGGGACTCTGCTTCCATCCCCCAGGCAAGCTGTGGTAAGAGGAGGGCAAGAGGAAGGAAAAAGGGAGGGGACATTGCTCACAGTTCCCGGGAGGAATCTGGTTTCTCCCACAAATTCTTGGAGCTCTTACCTCCCCCGCACCCCTCTCTCTTCCCACTCCCTCAACTCGGTTTCCTGATTTCTGAAGGCTACTCACTAAAGCCCCGTCAGGGACAAGCTTCCTGTAGCAACTGGATGGGCACCAAGGCAGCTAGTCACATGACAAGGGAGGGGGACATGGAATCTTGCCCAAATAACATGGGTCTTAGAGTCAGAAGCAGGGCCAAGTCTTAACTCCATTACTTACTTGCTCTGTGATCTCAGGCCACTCTCTGAAGCTCAGTTTCTCCCTCAGCAAAATGAGGGCCTATCTCACTGAGATTTCATAAGGATTGTATGAGACAGCATATGTAAGGTACCTAATGCATTGCTTGGTGCCTATGAGATGTTCAAGAATTCATTTTCTTCCCCCTGTTCCTTCAGAAGAGAAGAGAACTGACATGGCTTAGTCCTCTTACCAGGCTCCTACTTGGTACAGACACTTTCCATGTCACTTTGCCATTTGAGCCTGCTGCCCACAGGTGTACATTTTAAGATTAAAGGGGGCCCAGTGTGGTGGTGCACACTTGTAATCCCAGCACTCTGAGAGCCTGAGGCAGGAGAATCACAACTTTGAGCCCAGCCTGGGCAACTTAGTGAGACCCTGTCTCAAAAGAAAAAGTAAAAAGGGCTGGAGGTGTAGCTCAGTGTGAAAGCCCTAGGTTCAATTCCTCTCTCTCTCTCTCTCTCTCTCTCTCTCTCTCTCTCTCTCTCTCTCTCTCTCACACACACACACACACACACACACACACACACACACACATAGACTAAAGGCTTGCCTTCTAATGCGGGTGCTGGATTTGGAGTTGGTGGATGGACTCACCAGCAGTGTGACTGTCATAATTACTTTTCTGGGCCTCAGTTTCCTCATCTAAAAATAAGGATAATAATTCCTGCTCTGCCAGCCTCTCAGGGTTGTTAGGAGACTCGAATGAGATCATGCTTTGAGAAGTACAAAGTGCTGGATACGTGTGGGTGTTATTAGCTCAGTCTGGGAGGGAGAGAAGGAGGAGAGGTTTAGTCTGTGGAGACTGGGTTAACACCCAACTCAGGGAGTTTCCCCTTGGGGATATCAGGGACAAGATACTCAAAGGTTTGGGGTGGCTGGGGACATAAAATTGGAGCCCAGCAATGAGTCCATCTATGTCTGGTTTGGGTAGGGTGGGTCAGGGAGAGTACATTTATGTCCCTTGGCATAAGTCACATATAAATATGTCAATTATGATGTTAGAGTCAATTGCCTGGGGACTTCTTGAACCAGAGGGCAACCCCCAAAGACCAAGCCATCCCTACTATTTCCCTTCCATTTTCTGGTCCTACTGAGATCAGAACTTGAGTCGACCAATGTCTGTCTGAACTTGGCCAGTCTTTCCCCTCCTGCCTCAGGAATCTGTGGGCCATGTCCTTCTGGGTGACCTGAAGTGAGAGGAGAGTTGTTGCCGAGTTGAGAGTTCTGATGGGCACAGAATTTTTTCTTTTTTGAGACAAAGTCTTGCTAAGTCTCTAAGTTGCCCAGGCTGGGCTTGAACTTGTAATCCTCCTGCTGCGCTGCAGATCTTTCTGTCTACAGGATGTGAGCCCCATGCCTGAACCCTGACCATCCTCACCGAGAGTCTGAGAGTCTTTCTCACAAGTGCCCCTCTCCCTGTTTTTCTCACTGATGGTCCACTTTTCCTTCTGCTGCTAATGGCCAACTTC
Organism: Heterocephalus glaber; assembly: GCF_000247695.1. Next base: position 1,301,333 of record NW_004624891.1, on the reverse strand, counting down.
TTCACACCTTAAGTTCTCACCACTGGGCTTTCTTCTTCCCAACCAATGTCTAATTCTCCACCAGCATAAAGGGGCAGCCAGGGTGCTGCACCCCTGCCATGTGTCTCCATATCATGCATTTCTCCATGTCATGTATTTGCCAGCCTCAGTCTCCATGTCGTGCATTTCTCTGTCCTCTGCCCCAGTGTCTCACTTCTCTTTGAAAGGCTCATTTCAAACCTCTGTCTACCCTCTGTCCCATGCCAGCCCTCACCTCTGGCTGCCCCTGTCTCTGCTTGCTATCCTTCCCTGTGTCACTTTTCTGACAGAAGAGACTGGAGAAGCCTGGCCAATCTTCTTCCTCCCTGTCTTCCCATCTTTCCACCACAGCATCTCCTTTTACCTCATGACTCAGCTTCTATCTCAGACCCCTGCTGCTGAAGCATTCTTGTGCTCCCCTCCACCCCGCCACCAACAGCAGCCTGAACTCTGGACGCCCCCTCAACCCAAGTCAGCTTGGGCCCTGCTTGGCCCCCACTCACCAAGCTTCATCCTATCAGCTCCTTCATGTGGATGCCCCACAGCAGCCAGCTACTGCCTGCAGTTCATTGGTTGGGACCACATACCAGCCACCCCTGGAGCCAGAGTTCAAACATGGACCTCCTAGCATGTGTTTGATCAGCTGAGGCCAAATCCACAGCCTTCTAGGAAATGGCACCTACCAGCTCAGCTATGCTCTGGAGCTAGGTCTCAAGGCCAGCCTGGCACCACCAGCAGCCAATACACGGAAGTGGTGGTAGAGGAGCACCTCTCTGTTTCTCCGTGTGTGTGTGTGTGTGTGTGTGCGCGCGCGCACGCTCGCATGTGTCTGTGCTCATGCACATGCTCGCATGGCCAGTGAAGGAGGTGGAGATGTGGGTGCTGTGTCACTGTGTGGGAACTGGTGGTGTCACAAGCACATTGGTTGGGCTGTTACCATGCTTTGAGGGTATAATGCACTTAGTGTGATATATTGTGTAGCAGAGGGTTGGAGTCATAGACTATTGCCATGCTTTAGGGTAGTGTGCATGTTGTGGTCTATATGTGTGTGTCAGTGGTCTGTGGTCTGGGGTCTGGTGTTATCCTCATTGAGGTGGGAGTGCTATGGTGAAAACATGTCACATTGCCACAAGTGTGATATTGGTGTCACCATGCTGTGTGTGTGTGGTGGGGACATGTTGTGTGTCACTAGGTGTATGTCTGTTGGGAGGCTGTGACTTGCGTGGCTCAGGGTTCATGAATCCCCAACCAGTTCCCAGTGCCTGCAGCTCAAACCTAGAGTCTCCAATTTCAGGTGAATTGGGGCCAAATTCTTGTGTAAGTTGTCATGCTTACCATTCACCCCTTGCCTGCAGGTCAGTCACCCTCAGTTCCTGTGGCTTAATCCAAACCATGGGGTGAAGTTCCCTGAATAATCTGCCGGTGATGGTCAGAGAGGGAGGCAGAGAAGAGGCAGCAGGAAGCGAAATAGGAGAGGTGTGGAGAAAAAAGAGGAGGAAAGAGAGAAAGTGGAGTACCGAGAGCCAATTGGAGGGCATGTCAAACCCAGAGACAATATTCTGGGCTCTGGAGGTGCAGTAAATACAAATGAGATCAGTAGCTAAATTCAGGAGAATGAGAGAGCCACTCTGGTGGGTCTGGTTCCATCTGGGGCAGCAGAGAAGACCTTCTAGAGGAAGTGGTGTTTAAGCTGATATCCAAAGCTGTGATTTGTGTGAAATCTCTGGATTTCTAGCCAGCACTTGGGGCCATTTCCACTTACTTTCTTGGTTGCCCAGACTCAAGCTGAGGGTGTTAGGCTTGAATTTTTTCTCTTCCCTCACATCCAATCAACTTGACAGACATTGTGATTGCTCTCTTGTTTAGCATTCAATCAACAAATAATCCTTGGCCCTGGACCATGCCAGGCCCTGGGAATTCCTCCATGGGCAAGCAACGCTGACTAGGCTTTTGATCCCCTGGGTTCTGCCTGTGCCTCAGTGCTGCCCTCCTGATGCCTCTGCTCTGGATTGCACCTTTGGGCCTTGTCCTTGGAGGCCTCCACTAGCCTCTTCAGTGCTCTCCTCACCTCCAGGCTCATTCTTCCAGCCCACCATCTAACTGCAGCCCAAGGAGTTCTGGAAATTGTGCTTTTCTCAACAAAAGCTATTGCAATCCTACTGTGGGTCAGTATGGTTTTAGGTCCTCAGTGAGTGAGCTGTGAAGCAGGAGGATATGAATAATAATAATATAATTAGTAGAGTATATTGTATATGAGAAAGTGCTATGTACTTTAGAAAAATATGAGAAACATAGTGCAGGTGAGAGGCAGGATACAGAATTACCTAAGATGGTTAGGATACCCTTCATTGAGAAAGTGACATCTGCACAGAGACTTTAAGGACATAGGAAAATTGGCCATTCTGATACCTGGAGGAAGATCTTCCAAGGCAGAGGGAACATGCAATGCAAAAGCAGAAAGATAGGAAAAAGCCTGGTGTGGTTGGAGAGCAAGCCAGTGAGCAATTACAGGGGCAGAGGCAGCCCAAAGATGGTATCTAGAGCCCTTTCTGCACAGATCAGCCTCAGAACCCACCCGACAGAGCATTTTTGGTGAAACACATTTGTCACTAGTCTATGGAACCCTTGCCCAGGAACTGTCTCACACACACCTCCTACAATCCTGGGCAGTAGGCACTCATAATCACCACTTTACAACAGTGGTAATAGCTGCCACTTAGGCGGTGCTTACTCTAAGCCAATAATTTATTTATTTATTTATCTATTCTAAGAGCTTTATGTACATCAAGCCATTCAACCCCCATGGCCACACTATGAGCTGGATAATGCTATCAACTCAGTTATACACATAATGAAATTAAGGCAGAGAGAGGTTAAATAACCTGCCTAAGGTCACACAATTGGTAAAAGATGGAGCCAGAATTCAAACAGGCATTTTTTTCTCCAGATATGTGCTCTTCACCCCTACACTAATAGGAAAACTACAGTTCAGAAACAGGAGTGACTTGCCCAGTGTCACACAGCAAATCTGTGGCGATGCTCTTTGCATGAGCACACCTGACTCACGGCCCAGTGATTCCTCCAAGTTCCTCTCTGTTTCCCCAGCCTCTACTCTGACACTCCAAGTTCACGCAGCTTCTGAAGGTCATCCATCGTCTTTGGACTTGATCTTTATTTTAAAACATTGCCTTTTCCTTTGTCCCTCCCCCACCTGCATGCTTCCTAGTGGAAACTTGGAGCTATCACATGGGGCTGTGCCCTGAATGGCAGAGACCAGGAAAAGAGGCCAAGCTGCCGCCAAGTGGGTGGCATTTGCTGCAGGCATTTTTCCGTTCAATAAGTGTCTTCATCCCCCAACGACTAAAGGAGCCATCTGAGGGAGCAGTGCTGTGGACTAGCTTGGAACAGTTCCTTCCCAACCTCCCTGGCAGGGGCACATGTGTCTGCGCATGCTCACACATTGGGATGCCTGTGTTCACATGTCTATCTGAATGAATGAAGGCATTGGGGCATCCGGGGACCATTTGTGTGTCTATGGGCATGTATGGATTTATTGGTGTCTCTGTGTGTAACTGTGGCTGGGTGAGTATGTATGAGTGTGTGTGTGTGTGTGTGTGTGTGTGTGTGTGTGATGGAGTGCATGCTGTGTGTGTAGATGGCATGGGGCTAACAGCTGGGCATGGAGCACAGGGCTAACAGCTGGACCCCTCTGCTGATCAGGCTGGCCTCAGCTCCCCTGCCCAACCTGGCCACGCCTGATGGCCCAGTTCTGCAGCCTATAGAAGAGCCCACCTGCTCCTCTGCTTCCCCTTCAGCCTCCTTGTCACTCCAGCCTAGTCTACAGCCTCTCCCACAAGCTTCCAGGCCTCACCCCAGAGAAACAGAAAGTGGCAAGAGAAGTGAGCACATGACAGCCCAGGATCCTGATCCTGGTGTTCCCAGGGGCCTGGGCTCAAGCAGAGGCTGCAGCCATCTGAATAGGGAAGATTGTGTGAATATGGTAGCACAGGCTTGTGATCTTAGCACTCTGGGAAGCTGAGGCAGGAAGACTGCAAGTTCGAGCCCAGCCTACTTAGACTCTGTCTCAGAAGTTAAAATATGAAAATAAAAAGGGCTGGGGGTATAGCCCAGTGTGAAGGGCCTAGATTCAACTCCCAGCACTGAAACAAACAAACAAACAAAAAACTCCCCAAAACAAAAATAAAAATGAAGAAGGTCATTAATGTTGAAGAAGTCTGACAAATCTTTTGTTCTCTCCTGTGGCACTGATGGGGACTGCATTTCTCAGGGTGTTGGCAGGAAAAGAGAAACCACCATAAATATTTCATCAGAGGGAATTGCATATAGGGGATTTAATTCAGGTAGCGTAGACTCTGAGCCAGACAGCCTGGTGTCATGGCCTGGCTCTGCTGTTTACTTACTACATGCCCTAAATAAGTTACTTAACCTCTCCGCGCCTCAGTGTCCTCATCTGGAAACCAGAGATACAGCAACAGTATGCAGCTCATGGACTCATGGGGAGGGCTAAATGTGCCAACACATGTAAAAGGTGAGAACAGTACCTGGTACCCAGGAAGGGCTGGATAAATGGAGCTTGCAAGTAGAATGGTGCTTGTGGTGTACAGATGGAATTTCTGTGTTTCCAGGACCTGCCCTGCCGTAAGCAGGCACTTTCTGCTCTCTGGGTCACCACCTGCCCCAACATGTACTTAGGCAGTCCTGGCAGGGAGTAGGCCCTGGCCGTGCTGACAGGATGCAAACAGAAACACAGGGTAAACAGGGTGGCTCTGAGCCAAGGTCACTCACCATTTTCTGCCCAGACTGTCTTGACCATTCCGTTTCCTGAAGGGCCTGCACATCTGGATGTACACCAGAGACTCAGCCCATTCCAGGTATGGCCCTGACCCTATAATCTCTTCTCCTTGGAACATCCCCACACACCTGCACAGCTGATGATTCACAAAGGGCTCAGCAGTTATTAGCTCATTTGGCAAGCATGACAATCCTGAGAGACTGAGGCTTTTGAACTTTTTTTTGGATGCATACAGAAGCTCAGAAAGGTTAAACAACATGCTCAGGGACACACAGCTAGTATGTGTCAGAGCCAGGGAATGAAATCACATCTGTCTGATTCCAGGCCCACATTCATAATCATAGCAGCCATGGGCCCTGTGGATCTGGTTAGTTCTGAATCCTTTAGAGGAATTGAACCCCTTGGAGACCTTTGTGTCCCTTTGCCAGGCAGTGCCCAGCAGTGCTTGACACTAAGCTGAATGCTCAATGAACATCTACCAAATATGAATGATGGTGAGGTTTTATCCCACAGGCCAATCTCAACCTAGAGATAGAATTCGTTTAGCTTAGAATGTTTCCAGGAAGCTTAAGATTAGTCACCAGGATTGAAAAATGAGGCAATTTTATAAACTTTTGGATTTTCTGCACTTCCTAAGAAATTCAGGAGCTCTGACAACCTTAGGCTTGCATTCCAACATGGCAACAATTAACAATGCTGCTGCTCCTGGAGTTGAGGTACATGCTGGTCACTTTACCATAGGCCGCATTACTCCCCATTGTCGCCCCAGCCACCATTCCTCAACCCACAGGTACTGTTTTTTCTTGTCATTTGTTCTATTCATTCACTTCCATCCCTTGCTGAGCCTGTATGGGCATCTAGGATGCTGCCCCTGGGCAGAGTGTGAGCCAAAAGGATGTCACAGGAGTCCAGGCAGCTCTCCATGCCAACAGGAGCTCACCAATGTTAGTGACCTCATTCATTTATCTCCCTGCCCATCCATCCAAGCCTCTCCTCCTCCACACTAGCTCCAGAGGACATAGCTTGAAATCAGGCAGTTTTGTTTCCCATAAATAAAGAGCACTGGAATGGTAGAGAAAGGAGTATTTCTTCTGGCCAGAGAGAAATCCAAGGAAGCTTCCAGGAAGAGGCTGCACTTGAGCTTGGAAGGACAGGACCAGGATGGGTGGGGATGGAAGCAGAGGGAAGACAGAAGTAGCAGCAAGAGCAAAAGAGGCAAGGAGATGGCCATATCTGGGTCATCCATGGGATTCTTGAATGGATTTGCATGAATGGATCTAGGAGTGATGGAGGATAGCAGAGAAGAGAGGGGATGGGAACTAACATTGCTGAGTCCAGTCTCTGCAGACTCCTAAGCCCTGGCTGGCACTTGATGATGGAATCATGTCAGGGAGCTCATTTAGATCTCATGGCAATACTGCAAGGACCATCAAATCACTCGTCATTAATGAATTTACTGGGGCTCAGATATTGGGAGACTTGCCCAAAGCCAAACAGCTAGGAAGTAGAAGAGCTGGAATGTTCCCCAGGTCAGCCTCCATATTGGGAGGAAGAATGCTAGAGGGCCATAGAAATTTTCGAGTAGGAGAGTGGTCAAGTCTGCCATGCCTTCTGTACAGGGAATATGAAAGGGGAACCCCAGTCTTTCCTGCTTCCCAGACCAGAGACTCCACCTCCTAAATAGCTCTCCACGGCCACTGTCTTGTCCCTAACCCAGGCCCACTCACCTCTCATCTGGATCACACAGGAGTCCAAGAACTGAGCTCTTCACTTCCTTTCTTCTTCCCGCCAAACTACTTCCTCTCTGGTTGCAGCCTTAGTGAACTTCCAAGAGGCCAAAGCTGATGGCATCACCCCTAAGACAATCTTATAGACACTTGTGAGCTGAGAATTCTTCAAATAGCTCCCTGTCACCTGGAAGGGCTGCTCTCCCACCAGTTTCTCCCTCTGCTTGAATTGTCTTTTCAGTACTGGGCTTATTCTGTAGATCCTTACTTTTCTCCTTGTTCCATGAGTGGGTTAAGTGCCCTTCCCTGGGTCCCCAGAGCCTCCTGGGCTCTGCCCCACCATGGCCCTGTCCCTGGGACTGAAGCACTGTCCTTAGTGGTTGCTCCTATAAGACTTGGACTTCCTCTTGTGCTGGGCAGTGTAGGACAGGGGCAGGGTAGGACAGGGCAGGGGCAGTAGGTTGCAAACGCTGTGGGTTGAACTCTGGACTCACATTGCTTGCCTCTGACTCTGGGTACTGCTGTGTAGTAGGTGTGTGCAAAGTTCTTTTGCCCCTCTAGGCCTCAGTTTCATTCTATGCAATGTGGATTACAAGGGCTCTTGTGAGAAGGAAAGGTGGGTTCATGTAAAGCATGCAGAGCAGCACTGGGTTTGCAGTAACTACTCAATACATGCACCTCTGATTACTCGTTTCTATAGCTCCAGGACCTGGCACTGAGAAGGTGCTTGGTTGGCTGAATAGAGCCCTGGAGCATCTTGGGTCAGGGGAGGCAGGGCTTCCTGGAGGAGGGCTAGCTGGAAGATGAGCCCCTTGCTAACTGGCTGGGAAAGGGCTGGGAGTAGACAGAGCCCCAAGGGGACTATTATTGGAAGCACAGCAACTTCAGAGTTAATGGCCACTGCATGTGGCAGCTCCTATCTGGTCCAGTCACCAGCCTTCCCCCATCAATGTGGTTCTAATAGTCAGCTGACACCTCATTAGCCTAAGTCCAGGTCCAATTGTGCTCCTGCACAGTGAGGGAGCAAGCCGCTGGGGGGCCAGAATCTCTTTAGGGCCAGGCTGTCCCAAGGGCGGGAGGGCGCACGACATGATACCGGCTCAGGGCCCAGTCAATGTGTTTCCAATCAGCAATTAGTCTTTAATTAATGGGGCTGTGAAATGATTGCTTTCCCGTCTGAACGGCGACATGGGCAGGGAGCCGGCAGGAATGGCCATCTGGGGAGTGTTAAGCTGGAGTTACAAGAGAAGACATAAAGAAAGGAACCAAACACCCCAATTTGGACCTGAATCATGGCCCTGGGCAAGCTGCATGGCGCCCAGCCCAGTGACAAATAAAAGCCAGGCCTGGACTCGCAGTGGCACCTGTTGTTGCCTGGCTCCAGTGTCCCCACTGGATCTGAGGATGGTCAAGAAGACATCCTCTTGGGGCCTCACCTTTTCCAGGTGTACCATGAAAAGGCCCTCACAGCTCATATGTCCCAGGGACATATGACTTGTGAGACGATGTTCCCTGACATTCTGGCTGGGCCTCCTTTGTAAATGGTGATAATCATTTCAATGTCCTGGACTTGTTGGGATGGAAAAGAGTGTGTAAACTATGAAGTGCTGTGCCTGGCAGCTGGGTCTTGGGCTGGGAAGTTGTGCCATAAACTGTGAATTGCAGAATCTGAGTGCCTCTGGGCCTGGTTCTTTCACCCTCTATCCCCACCAATCAGAGGAGAATGAGCTAATGATGACAGAGACTGCCATGTGCATTGAGAGCAGCTCAGCTTGTTTGGCCATATTATGGCACAGTCTTTACTAGAGGCCAAGAAGGTATGATGCTTGTCCTCTCCAGATCACAAGAGGATAGTGAGTTGCTGAGCAGTTTATTAAGGAATAACAGCCCAAGGAGGCTTGACTCTGGATCCCATGCTCTAAACCATTGCCTGGGCCAGCTTCTCTTTATTTGTGAGACTCCATCTTGGATAGCAGTTTAACACCCTCCCCTGACATTTAGAAGCACAAACAAGCCCAGCAGCCCTGGCTGAGCCATTAGTGATAAACATATTCAGCCTTCCCATGGTGCGCATGGGGAGATTGAGACCAGAGAGGGCCAGGGGTGTGTTCAAGACCATGTAGTATATTTCTAGCAGGTCTGGGCTCAGGGCCCAGTTTATCTACCCTTAGGGCCATTGTGTTTGTACCCATGAAATCCCAACCATTTGAGGACCTTCCTCTCCCTATTGTTACCACCTCCTAAATATGTCACTGATCCACCCCACACCTGCCCAGGGTCCAGTTCTCTCCTACTGTCCTTGTGCTGCTGCCTCAGCCTCCTTGGGGGGATCTGGATGAATCTTCCACTTTTGATCTTCTCTCACACTTGTTCAGAAACCCTCAGTGACTCTCTACTCCTGCTGAGTTGAACACAAATTCCTCAGCCTGACATCCATGGCATTCTATGTAAGGGTCCGATCTAGCTTGAACTCTATTGTCCTGCTTGTATGTCATATGTCTCAGCCAAGCTGGACTCACCAGAGATTTATTTCCAGCTCCATAGAGTTGTTGTGAAGATTAAATTAGTTACTGTGTGTAAAGTCCTTGGAATAGGACCTGGCACAGAGCACGTACCATGTTTTTGTTAAAAAGATACAAGAACAAGTATGTGGGCCTGCCTTCTCTCTGCTTACCTGCAGACTCCTTGACCTGCAGTGCCCTTTCTGCTATGCTCTCTGCAGACCTGTCTTACTTACTTTTCTCTCTCATTACTGAGACAGAATACCCAACACCCAAAGTTAAAGGGGGACAGGTTTATTTAGCTCACAGTTTGCAGAGGTTTCAGTCCATAGTTGGCTGGCTCCAAGGCAGAGTGGCACGTGGCAGAGGGGGATAGTAGAAGGGAAAAACAGTTCATGGTGTCCACAAGGTAACAAAAGCAACAAAGGACCTTAACAGCATCTTTCTGTCCCTTTTATCTTATCCAGACTACTTAGGGCGGGTAGCACTCACGCCCTTAATCCTAGTGCCCTTGAGCCTGGCATTGCACCATGAATCAATCCCAGTGTCACACACTCTAGATCCAGTCACCCACCTATGACCACATGGGCTTTGGGGGGACATCTAAACACAAGCCATAACAAAGCTCAAATGGTACCCAGCCTTTAAAGCTTTCAGCTGTCCTTTGTCACCCTGTCCAGAAAGGGTGTGCACTGATGTCCCTGGCCTTGGACTCCCACCAGCACTCTAAGTTGATCCTTCTCATGACTGCCTGGAGAGTTCCTCATTCCCAGTGAGCATGTGCAGATATTCTCAAGCAGCCCAGAAGCTCCTTGAGGGTAGACAGTGTGGAAGAGGTGAAAGAGCACAAGTGTAAACATCAGACTGACTTGAGTTAAAGTCCTAGCCCTGCCACTTTCCAGCTGTGTGACCTTTAGCAAGTGACCGAACATCTTTGTAATATCTTCCTTACCTGATAGAGGTTCTTGGGGGCTTGGCCTGAGAGGGCAGAGACTGGTGTGGCACACAGTGGGAGCTCTCATCTCCCACAGTTTTGTGCTAAGAACTAGAAAGGGGTCTGTGTGGTCACGGGGCGAGGCCTAGACTACTTCTAGCCTGGGAGTTGTTTCATGGGTGACTTGACTCAATCTCATATATCCTCGCACCCAGGTGGTGATGTCCTTCCCCAGTCCTTCCCTGCTCCAGCCTCCAGCCCTTGCAGAAGTGACCAGAGCTGATGAGAACAAGAGCCAGCTGCCTTTGTGTTTTGTAAAATGAAATTTGCTGTACACCAAGGAAGGATGGCTCCCCATGAGTCAGTGCCTTCTAGCATTTTCCTTCCAGTCACTTCCATAGGAATCAGAGAGCAGAGCTCAGGAATCCCCATGGGTTCCAGTCAAGCTGCCATCTTGCCATGACCATTGCCAGGCTGCTGCTTCATTCCAGCTGTGGGCATGAGTGCTGCCTTGCCCAGCAGGAGTTTGAGAGTGAGCCTGTGGCTGGCATCACCTTCTGAGGATTGCCAGGAAGGCAGACTTGGAGCAGTGCAGGTTGCATAAGAAGGCAGGAGGCCTGGCTGTGGGCCTCATACTACCAGTGAAAACCAGTGACTAGCTGTGATCTCTGGGCCAATGCCTTCTTCACTTTGACTTTTAGATTTTCAATTTCTAAAATGGCATCATTTAGGCCTCTTTATCTCTACTTGTATGATAGCACTGGCCCCTACCTGATCTTCCAACTTCCATCCTTTCCGCTTATGATCTACACCCAAAACAGAAGCCACTGGGATCCTGCTAAAACACATCACATCACATATATCATGCCTCTGCTCGAAATCATCTCTTGGCATTTCAGCAACCACAGTAAAGGTCAAAGGCCTTGCAATGACCTAAAAGACATTATATCACAAGTTCTCAAACTTGGCTGAATGTTGGAGGCACTTAGGAAGTTTTAAAAACAATACTGGTGCCTGGGTCTCAGGCCCAGAGGCTCTGGTGTCATTGGTTTTTAGATGTAACTTGGATGTGCATAATTTGATAAGCTCCCCAGGGGAGGCCAGATGTAGCCAAGGTTGAGAATCACTGTCCATGTGATCTGTCTCCACCACCATCTTTGCCTGTCTGGCTTCATCACCTACTTTCTCCCTTCCTCTCCCCAGCCACTCTGCTCCAGCCACTCCCCTTGCTGTCTCTCAGACACTCCAGGTCCACCTCTGCCTAAGTGCCTTTGTGTTTACTGTCCCCATTGCTTGGGATACTTTTCATCCTGACACCTGTGTGTCTACCTCTCTCACTTCATTCAGATTCCTGCTCAGTTGTCACCTTCTCAGAGAGGCCTTTCTGAATCACTCTGGCTAAAGTAGTACCTCTCATCACCTCCATTATTCTCTGATCACTACTCTCCTCATTTTCCTTATAGCACTTGAACTATCAGGCATATTGTCTATTCACTTTATGAATATTTGGCTGTCTCCATACACTAGGAAGTCAGTTTCATGAGGGAAGAGGCTTTGTTTTGTTCATTGCTATCCCCTTTGTCTACCATAGTGCCTAGCATAGAATAGATGTTTAATAAAGGCTTGTTGGACAAATAAATGAATTAGGGCAATGAAAAAGGAAGTTGGGAATTGGGTCCATATAGATTGGAATTCCTAGCTCAGTCTCTTCTAGCTTTGTAACCTTGGGCAAACCATTGAATCTCTCTGATCCCCAGTTCCTTCAGCTGTAAAAGGAGCCTATGCATTCTTACTTAAGTTATTGCACAAACTGTCCAGGAACAGGTGATAGTTTTAGGGTCTGTAGGGTGGCCAGGCCAAGTCGTTTGCTAGTCCACCCATACCCTAGTTCTCCCTTAACACTTTTTAAGATTTTTACTTTGTAATAATTTTATATTCATAAGAAATTGAAAAGATAGAAGATATCAGCAAGAACAGCAGAGTAAAGGACCTACACAATACCCTCCTCCATAAAAATGAACAGATCTCTGATAAAAATGGTCAGAACAATTGTCTGAACCCTGGAAATTAGCCAAAGGATCTTAGAAACCTGAGGAGTCTATTCAAGAAAAGAGGCTAGTAAGAATAGTGAGCTTTGTAGCACTTTAACTCATCTGATCTTCACCCACCCTCTCTAGCTCCACAGTAGCTTTGAAAATGGGCAGCCGGAAATCACAGTAAAAAACAGAAGACTGGTAATCCCTGGAGAAAGAAATACAATATCACATTACTTAAAATGTTCAGTTTTCAACAAAAATGTGAACATGCAAAAAATCCCATCAAAGTAGAAGAAAAAGCAGTCTATAGAAATTGTCCCTGATGAAGGCCAGACATTCAACTTACTCGACAGAGACTTTTAAAATATACTCAAATAATTAAGGGAAATCAAGTGTAAACAGTTAGAGGAAAATTTAATAGCAATGTTTCACCAAATAAGGAATATAAAAATATTACACAAAAGAAACAAATAGAAATTCTGGAGATGAAACGTATAAGTGAAATGAAAAATTCACTATAAGAAGTCAGCAGCAGATATGAGTAGTAGGAAAAAAGGATCTGTAAACTTTTTTTTTCTTGTACCAGGGATCGAACTCGGGACCTTGCACTTGCAAGGTAGGCGGTAGAACCACTGAGCTAAATCCCCTGCCTGGATCTGTAAACTTAAAGATGAGTTCATTAATATTAAGTTTGGAGAATGAAAAATAAAGTTAAAATAATGGAGAATAATAAACAGAACCATAGAGAACCATGAGAAACCAGAAAACATACCATCATACTCATGATGGGAGTCTTAGAAATATAGATGAAAAAGAAAAGATCATAAAGAATATTTGAGAAAATAATGGCCAAAAATGTTACAAATTTAATTAGAAATGATACTGTACATATATACAGCTCAATGAACTTGAAGTAGCATAAACTGAAAGAGTTCCACATCCCCAGACACTTTATAATCAAAAAGTCAAAACCCAAACCCCAAGTCAGGATCAGAAAAGAGACGAGGGAAAAGTGATTCATGACATAAAAAGAATCTTCAATAAAATTAGTAGCTGATGTTTCATTAGAAACAATGGAGACCAGAATGGTGCAGGATATTCTAAAGACTTTCAATAAAGATTTTTATATCCAGCTGAACTATCCCTCAAAAAATGATGGAGAAATTAAAACATTTCAATATAAACAAAAATGAGAAAATCTATTATTACCTGACTTGCTCTGTCAGAAACACTAAATAGTGACACAGGGAGACAAAACAGTAACTTGGATCCAGATAGACAAAGAAGAACAATATTTTTTCTTTCATAAGATTTAAAAGACAATTACATAAAAATTAAAAATCTGCATTGATGGACATCCAATATATAAAGATATTTGTATGATAATAAAAGTATAAAGAAAGAGGGGAAATGCAACTATGGAGGAACAATGTTCTTTTATACTATTCAAATTGTATTAATCTGAGCTAGATTGGTTATACTAAGATGTTAATTATAATCCCCAGGGTAACCAAAAAGAAAATAACTAAAAACTTATGCAAAAGAAATGACACAGAGGTTAATATGGCATACCAGAATATACTTAACACAAAAGAGGTAATAATGGAAGAACAGAGAAATAAAGATATAAGATAAATGGCAGATATAAATTCTACCTTATTAGACATTATATTAATGGTATGTGAATTACATACTCTAATTTAAAGGGAGAGACTGGCAAAATAGATTTTAGAAACATGATCCAGTTGTACACTGTCTATAAGAGACATACTTTATTGATTGATTATGATTATTAACTCATACTGATTGTACAAAGTAATGAGTTTTAATGTAACATTTTCATATGTACATATACTATCATATTCACCCTCCTTGCTACCCTCTCTTTTCTTCCTTTCTCTTTCTCCAACTCCTACCAGAAGAGACACACTTTAGATTCCAACACTAATAGGTTGAAAGTACAAAGATGGAAAAAGATATGCAAATAGTAACTAAAAAAGAACCAGAGTGGCTATATGAATAAAATACAAAATAGAATTTAAGACAAAACTTGTCTAGAGATAAAGAGTAATATATTGATGAAAATGGCGAAGATATAACAATTATAATCATACATGTATCTGACAACAGATAACAACATACACAAATAGAACAAAACAGAAAATAAATATGGAAATAGGAGACTCAAACAACATTTCCAGGCCTAACAGACATTCACTGAACACTGCGCAACAAGAGAATGCATGTTCTTTTCAAGTGTGCATGAAACATTACCTAGTTATACTAAATTTAGGTCATAAAATGAGCCTTAACAAATTTAAAGTGAAGTAATATAAAGTTATATTCTACAAACAAAATGAAATGAAATTAGTAATCAGTAACAGAAAAAAGTTGATGATACCACAAATACATAGAAATTAAATGGCACAATCCTGAATAATCAATGAATCAAATCACAATAGAAGTTAGAAAATAATCTGTGATGAATGAAAATAAAACACAATATGCCAAAACATAGAGAGCGCACTAACATAATGCTTAAAGAAAAGCATATAACTCAAAATGTCTACATTAAAAAATGAAAAAAAATCTCAGTTCAATAATCTAGTTTTTCAACTTAGGAAACTAGAAAAAGGAGAACAAACTAAAAACAAAATTAGCAAAAGAAAGGAAATACTAAATGCTAGGGTATAAATAAATGAAAAGGATGATTAAAATGTAGAGAAAAATCAAAGATCCTCAAAACTGGTAGTTTGAAAAGATCAAGGAAATGCCCTAATCTTTAGCTAGACTGAACAAGAAAAGAAATTTCAAATTACTAAAATCCAGAGCAAAAGAGAATATATTACCACCAACCTTACATAAATGAAAACAATTATATGATAATAAAATGAACAGTTGCAAGCTAACAAATGAGAATATCTAGAAGACAAATTTCTACAAAAATGCACGCTACTGAAATTGACTTAAGAAAATCCTAAGAAAACCACAAAAAATAATTGTTAGAACCAATAAACTAGTTTAACAGGGTCATAGGACACAAAGATAAATATAAAAATTTTATCTTTATACACTTACAGTAACAATCCATAAATAGAATGAAGAAAACAGTTCCAATAGCTACTGTCATGGCACATGCCTGTAGTCCCAGCTACTTGGGAGACTAAGTCAGGAAAATCAATTAAACCCAGCAGTTTGAGACCAGTGTGGGCAACATAGAGAGACCCCACTCTGTGTGTGTGTGTGTGTGTGTGTGTGTGTGTGTGTGCTTGTGACATAGAGAAAGAAAGAAGAAAAGAAAAAAGGAAAGTTCAATTTACAATAGCATCAAAAGAAAGAATGAAATGCTTAAAAATAAACTTAAAAAACATGTACAACACCAAACACTACAAAATACTGGGTGAAATTAAACAAGATCAAAATAAATGGAAAGACACCTCAGCATCACAGATGGGAAGACAATATTGTTAAGATGGTAATACTCACCAAACTGATCTGCAGATTTTTAAAAATTGCTATCAAAATCTTAGCTACTCCCCATAAATTGAGAAGGTGATTTTAACATTTAAATGGAAATAGAAAAAGAAAATCAATTCTTTAAAACTTCCTGATTTCAAAACTTTCACAAAGCTACAGTAAATGAAGACTATGTGGTACCGTACTGGCATAAAGGTAGACATATACATGAATCAAATAGAATTGAGAATCTAGAAATAAACACACACATTTACATGATTTGAGACAAGGGTGACAAGACTATTCAAAAGAAGTAGTCTCTTCAACAAATACTTCTGACACAAATACAGACATTCCTTGTTCATGACTAAGTTCAGGCCTGTGACTAAGTTGTTACCTGAATTGGTCACTAAATGAAGACTTGTATATAGTATGTACATTACAATATTCAGAACAAAGAAATAGTCAAAGAAAAAAAAACGAAAGTCAAAGGAAACTCCAATTTGATGACTTTGCTTTTATTCACATAACTCTTACATGCGGTACTGTAAGGTATAACAGAACATAAAACTAAAGTACTGTACAAAATGATCAGCAAAATTACAGTACTCTATAAACAAGGTGTACCATATAAAAAAAATATTGGGGGGGCCAGGGATTTAGCTCAGTGGTTTCGCGGCCTGCTGCGCAAGCGCAAGGACCCGAGTTTAATCCCCAGTAGCAAAAACAAAAACAAAACAAAACAAAAAAACACATATAATAAACTTATAAAAAGAAAAAAGATATTGAGGCTGTCTAAACAAGGTTTATAGAACTGTATAAAAAAAGACAGGTCTTAAGTTCAAGTGGCAGGTCATAAGTCTGAACAGCACACCTCAGTGGTAAGTCTAAACAATTGTAAAACAGATAGGTCATTAAATGGGAAATAGCTGTAGAAACCTATATGCAAAAGCATGAATTTAGACACCTACCTCACACTATACAAAAAGTTAACTCAAAATTGATCAAAGAACTAAATTTAATAGCTAAAGTTATAAAACTCATAGAAGATAGCATAGATGTAAAGGGTTTTTTTTTTTCTTTCATTAAGTTTATTGGTACATTTTAGTATAAAATAGTTACATTCATCGTTGGGATCTTATACTTTTACATGATGTATCTTAGTTCATATTTTTCCCCATTTCCCTGCCCTCCCTTCACCCCCTCTACCCTTCCCTTTTCACAGAGACTTTGTTTCCATTTTTTCCTTTTCTCATATTTTTCTTTTCCCTTCCCTCCTTTCCCCTACCCTTCCCACTTCCCCAACTCCTTTAGACCTTTTCTTTCTATTGACATTATCAATTAAACCATTTCAACCTTATTTATACTTTTAGTTTTTCTCCCCAGAGAAACTATTTAGTATTTACACGTGTGTCCTATTTATTTCACTGAAGAGTATGGCCTCAATGTGCATCCATTTAGCTATAAATGTCTCTAGCTTCTCGGTCTTTATGGCTGAGTAGTACTCCATTTTATAGAAAAACCAAATCTTCTTTATCCAGTCTCCAGCTGATAGGCATTTGGGCTATTCCCAAGTTTTAGCTATTACAAATGGTGCCGCGATAAACATGGGTGCACATATATCACTGTGGTATGATTCTTTTAATTCTTTTGGAAAGATACCCATGAGGGGAATAGCTGGGTCAAATAGGACCTCTAATCCTAGTTTTCTGAGCTATCTCCATATTGATTTCCACAGTGGTTGCACCAGTCTCCACTCTCACCAACAATGGAGAAGGGTTCCTTTCTCCCCACAGCTCCGCCAACATTTGTTATTGATTTTTTTCCCATTAAGTTTATTGGTAGATTTTAGGTATAAAATACAGTTACATTCATCACTGGGATCTTGTACCTTTACATGAGTATCTTGGTTCTTATTTCTTTCCCCTTCCCTTGCCCTCCCTTC
>NW_004624891.1:1207128-1266769 GCF_000247695.1 Heterocephalus glaber | reverse complement strand
CGCCTCATTTCCCCCAGAAATTGCCTTTTGTGGGGTGGAAGTCTGGGTTTGTGACTTGCTTAAATGTCTTCTCATCTTTGTTTTTGGTACTGTCCTTCGTTCAGTTCCTGGGTTGATATTTTGAAGTTGTTTATTGTAAGTATCTTTGTTGATGTATTTAAAACCCTTATGGAATGACTTCTTCTCAGAGGTGTCTTCCAGATATAGCTGGTCTTTAGGTTTTGAGTCTCTAATGACTCTGAGGCTATCTCATTTTTATTATACCAGGAAGGAAAACTGTTTAGATCAATCACAACACCTTAGCCCAAGTCATACAGTCAGCAACACCATAGCATCAAATACCTCCTAAAGAATGACAATTTGTGGTAGTTATTAATCTATCACCTTTAAAAAATAAAGACTTCCTTCAGGGTATGACTCTGCTGTCACAATAGACAACGTGGGCAGCAGTGTGCAGTTATAAGTCAATGAGTCTCAGGAAGCTAGTCCCAGACCCGTGAGATTCAGGCAGATTTCTGGTTGCCAGTCCCAAGTTGAGCTCCCTGTCCTCCTGCAGGGTTGCACTCTGCAAGTTTCTACTGCAGGTTTCAGTTGCTTTTCCCCTGAAGAAAGTCCAGTTTCCGATGGGAGCTGATGATCCCTCCAACTTACCAATCACAGTGGTCTGGTGTGCCTTTATTGCAGAGATTCCCTTCACTTTTCGAGTGGGCTTGCTTTCATCAGGGAGCCTGAGACAGACACTCTCTCTGTTGTTCATTTCTGCCACTCAGGACAATGGCTTTTATGTCCCCCTGTGCCTCTGCAGTGTGTTACCAAGTAGCTGCACAGCCAAAAGGCCAGAGGACGGGGGCGGGGGGGTGTTGTTGGAGGTGCCCGCTCAGCTGAGCCATCGGCTGGTGGGCCTGCCCGGGGCAGGTCCTCCTCACCCTGTCCTGGTGGCAAGCTGGTGGAACAAGCTGGAGCAAGCAGGTCCTGGTCAGCCTGCAACTGCTCGGCCCCACTCGGCCCCGCCCGGCCTGTAAAACAAATATTAATAGATCTGAAAAGAGAAATAAACAGCAATACAATAATAGTAGGTTACTTAATTACCCTATTTTCAACAACGGGTAGATCATCCATACCAAAAATCAACATGAAAACACTGGACTGGAACCAAACTTGAGATCAAATGGATATAACGGATATATATATAGAGAGAGAGAGAACATTCAGCAGAATACATATTCTTCTGAAGCTTACAGAGAACATTCTCCAAGGTAGATCATATGTTAGGCCACAAAACAAGCCTTAACACATTTTAAAAGTATAAAATCATGTCAAGTATCTTTTCCAACTACAATGGCATGAAACTAGAAATCTATAATAGGAGGAAAACTGGAAATTTCAAAAATATGTGGAAATTAAACACACTTCTGAAGGACCCATGGGTCAAAGAAGAAAAAATCAAAAAAGAAATAAAAAATATCTTGAGACAAATAAAAATGGAAACACAACATACCATAACTTAGATGATACAACAAAAGAGTTCTAAGAAGAAAGTTTACAGTGATAAACACCAATAAAAAATCCCAAATAAATACTCTAAATTTATACCTCAAGGGATTAGGAAAAAGAGCAAACTCAGCCCAAACTTAGCAGAAGGAAGAAGACAACACAAATCAGAACAGAAGTAAATGAAATAGAGTTGAGAAAAACAATAGAATGAAATTAAGATTTGCTTGTTTTGAAGATAAACAAAACTGACAAATATTTAGCTAAACAAGCTAAAAGGGGGGGGGGATTCAAATAAATAAATCAGAAGTGAAAGAGGAAATATTACAACTGACACCCCAAAAATACAAACACAGAGAGAGAGAGAGAGAGAGAGAGAGAGAGAGAGAGAGAGAGAGAACTCTATGATTAATTACACATGAACAAGTTGGATAACACTGAAGAAATGAGTAAATTCCTAGAAACATACAACCCGTACAACCCATGAAGAATAAATCATAAAGAACTGAACTGAACAGACCTGTAAAGAATATGGAAACTGAATCAGTAGTAAAAATATTCAACAAAGAAGAGTCCCGGATGAAATGGATTCACTGATTAATTTTAACATACATTTAAGGAAGAATTACTATCAATCCTCAAAGTCTTCCCAAAAAACTGAAGGCAAGGAACATTTCTGAACTCATTTTATGAGACCAGCATTACCTTGATGTGAAAGACAGACAAGGACACTTCACAAATAACAAATTACAGGCTAATATTCCTGATTAACATAGAAGTGAAAGTTCTCAACAAAAACTAGCAAACCAAATTTATCAGCACATTGAAAATACCATACATGATGACGAAGTTAGATTTATTCCTGAGATGCAAAGATGATTCGACATGTGCAAATCAATAAAAGTGATGCACTGAATTGACAGAATAAAGAACAAGAATAATCTGGTCAACTCAATATACAGAGAAAAAGCATTTGAAAAAAGTTCCCCATCCTGTCATGATAAATCTCTCAACAATTAGCTATAGAAAAAATGTAATTCAAAGTAATAATCAAAATAATAAAAGCCATATGTGAAAAAAATATAAAAGAGGCTGGGGAAGTGTAGCTCAGTGTGAAGGCCCTTGATTCAATCCACCTTACCAAAAAAAAAATCAACATACAAAAGTCTGCTGTGTTTCTATGCACTAACAAAAAACTATCCAGAAAAGGAATTTAAAAGATTATTTCATTTATGATAACATCAAAAAGAATAAAATACTTAGGAATAAATTTAACCAGGGAAGTGTGAAAGTGCTATACACTGAAAACTACTAAACACTGATGGAACAAATGGAAAAAGACACAAATATTTGGAAAGATATCCTGTGTTCATAGATAGGAAGAATTAATATTGTTAAAATGTCCATAATACCCAAAGCAATCTATAGATTCAATGCTTTCTATATCACTTCAATGACACTTCTCACATAAATAGAAAAGGCTACCCTAAAATTAACATGAAACCACAAAAAACACTGAATAGCTAAAGCAACCAAAGAAAAAGTACAAAGCTAGAGGCATCACATGTCCTAATTTCAAATTATATTGCAAAGCTATGGAAAGTAAAGCAGCATGGTACAGGTGTAAAAAATTGAGCAATAGAATAGAACAAAAGTTTAGAAATAACTCACACATATATAGCCAATTAATTTTCAACAAAGGTACCAAGAATATAATAGTCTCTTTAATATACAATGTTGGGAAAACTGAATAACCACCTGCAAGATGATGGAATTGGGTTCTTATTTTAAACCATACACAAAAATCAATGCAAAGCAGATTAAAGACTGAAATGTCTGACCTGAAAACATAAAACTCCTAGAAGCAATAAACAAAAAGAAAAGGCAAACTATGGAATTAGAAAAAAATTTTTGCAAATCATATATCTGATGAGGGGTTAATGTCAAATATTTATAAAGAATTAATACAATTCAATAGCAAAGAAAACAAATAACTAGATTTTTTAAATGGATATCTTAGTTTAGGGTGCTTTAACATATTACCCTAGACTGAGCAATTTATAAACAACAGGAATTTATTACTTACAGTTCTGAGTGCTGGACAGTCCAAGAAAAAGCTCCCACTGGCCTCCTTTATGAAAGTACTAATCTCATCACTTCCTAATGGCCCCACCTCTTAATATTATTGCCTTAGGGATTATGCATCAACATATGAATTGGGGGAGGAAACAAATATTCAGGGCATACCAATGGATAGAACACCTGAAAAGACATTTTTTTCCTCAAACTGAGACACTAGTGATCAGTGCTGTATGAAAATGTGCCCAACATTACTAATCCTCAAGGAAATATAAGTCAAAACAAAACTACAATGAGATATCACCTCACAACTGTTGGGATAGCTTTTATCAAAATTCTAAAGGATAGCAAGCATTGACAAGGAAATAGAAGCCCTTGTACATTGTTGGTGGGGATGTAAATTGATACAGACATTATGGAAAACTAGTTGGAGGTTCCTCAAAAAGTTAAAATTAGACTACCATATGATCCATCAATCTCACTTTAAGGTATATATCCAAAAGAAACAAAACCATTGTGTTGAAGAGATATCTGTACTTTTGTGTTCCTTGCAGTATTGTTTGAAATAGCCAATATATGGACATAGCCATTGATGGGTGAATGAATAAATAATAGATGTGTTTATATGTATACAATGGAATGTTGTTTCGTCTTTTAAAAGAAGGAAGTTGTGCCATTGTGACAACATAAATTAATTTGGAGGACATTATTCTAAGTGAGATAAACCAAATACAGAAAGTAAAATATGGCTTGATGCCACACCTATGGGAAATCTAAAAGTCAAACTCATGGAAACAGAAAGTAGTGTTGGTTACCAGAGGCTAGAGGGTGGGGGAAATGGGGACCTATTTATCATAAGTGAAAAGATGAATGAGTTCTGTGGATTTAGTGTACAATATAGTGACTCTAAAAATAGTACTGTATTATATACTTGAAATTTGCTGAGAGTAGATCTTAAGTATTCTCACCACAAGATAACTATGTAAGGTGATAGATATGTTAATTAGTTTGATTGTGGCAATTATCTTAGAATATATACATGTATCAAGTTGTACAACTTAAAAACACACAATTTTTATTAATAGATTGTACCTCAGTAAACTGAGGGGAAAAAGAAAACAATTCTATGTGCAAGAGCATAGAAAAGAATAAAATTCTTGATAATATATTTAACTAACCAGGTGTAGATTTATACTTTGAAACTTACAAAACATTACTGAACTAAAGACCTAGAAAAATGGAAAGATACTCCATGTTCATGGGTTGGAAGACTTAGTGTTGATGACAATATTCTCTAAAGAAATCTATAGATTTAACACAAATTTTTATTAAAATCCCAACAGTCTTTGTTTCAGAAATTAAAAAGCTGACCACAAAATTTATATGAAATTGCAATGATTATGAATAGCTAATACAATTTTGAATAAGAAGAAAAGAGGAAACACTTCATAATTTCAAAATATAGTGCAAGGATACAGTACTCAAAATAGCGTGGTATTGGATAGACATATAGATCAATGGAATATAACTGAAAATCCAGAAATAACTGTATGCATCTATGGTCAATTAATTTTTTACAGGAATGTCAAGATCGGAGTACCATTTACCATGGTCAAAACTGCTTTCAACAAATGATGCTGGGATAATTGTATATTCACGTGTAAAAGAATGAAGTCAGATCCTTATCTTATACCATATATAAAAATTAACTAAAAATGGAAAAAGGCCCAATTTAAGAGCTAAAGCTATAAAACTTTTTAGAAGAAAACATAGGAATAAATCTTAATGACCTTAGATTTGGCAATGGATTATTAGATATGACACCAAAAACACAACAAAAGAAACAGTAACTAGGCTTCATAAATATTAAAAATGTGTACATCAAAGGACACTATCAAGAGAATAAAAAGACAAATCACAGAATAGGAAAAAATACTTGCAAGGCATAAATCTGATAAGGGTGAAATATGCAGAATATATAAATAGCTCTTAAAATATGTGATGGTTAGTCAACTTGGCTAGGCTATAATACACAATCTAATTCTAATCTGGTAGATCTCCAGGAAGTAAAATTCACGAAAGTATACTTCTCACCCCATGACTAGATCCCCATGAAATTTTACCTGTCAGACTTTTCCACATTGAGCCTTTAGCAATTTGTCAATTAAATTTTAAATTCATCTACCTGGGCACTGAGTTCTAGCCAAGTTTCTTCCTATGGATTTCTGTTCTATTAGGTTGCGATTATTGGTGTTGTTTCTTGGTCTCTCCAATTTGGAGGCAGTGGTTTGTCCAGTGACCTTCATCTTACATATCTTGCAAGAGCTGCTCATCTTTCAGTTTATTCAGATTTTTACTTGTTAGGATAGAAACCTGCTCTTATTTTATTATTTCCTTCCTTCTTCTTGCTTTTGGGTCCTTTTTGCTCTTCCTTTTTCTAATATATTTTTGTGGCATTTAGATTATTGATTTGATACTTTTCCTCTTTTCTGTTTTTGCAGTGCTGGGGAGCAAACCCAGGGCTTTGCACCTGCTAGGTGTGCACTCTACCACTGGGCTACCCCCACCCCACTCTTTTCTAATGTAAGCATTTAGTGCTATAAATTTCCCTCCTGGCACTGCTTTAACTGCATTGTACAGATTTTGATATGTTGTATTTTCATTCAGTTCTATCAGCATATGCTGGTGTCAACCCTTTATAGGTAAATATAAAATAAAAACTCTATTTTCTTTTCAGTCTTTGTACATTCCCCTTTTCCAATACATATTTCCTCTACCTACATTTAGAACTACATTAAATATTGTTAGAACTTTTTTCAATTATAAAACATAACTCAGAAAATTCAAGAGAAGGAATGTCCACAATTTAATTCATATTTTTTCTTTTCTAAGTACTTTTTCTTGTTAACGGATATTATAATATTTCTTCTTTTATCACTTCCTTTTTGTTTAAGAGCCTTCTTTAGCATTTCTTTAGGGTACTCCTGTTGTTATCAAGTGCCCTTCACCCTTACAGAATATTTCTGATGGATATAGGACTTAGAGTTGACAGTTCTGCTCTTTCTTGAAAATGTTGTGTCATTTCCTTCTAAGGTCCATGGTTCCTGGTGAAAAATATGCTGTAATTTGTGTTGTCTCCCCATCATAATAAAGCATAATTCTTGCTGCTTTCACTATTTTTTCTTTGTCTTTAGTTTTTAAGGTTTGACTAGATGTGTCTTAGTGTGGATTTCTCTGAGTTTATCCTGTTTGGTGTTTGCTCAGTTTATTGGCTCTGTAAGTTTGTGTCTTTTGCTGAATTTGGAAAATTTGGGGTTATTATTTCTTTGAATCAATTTTCAACTCCCTTACATTCTTTTCTCCTTTCATGACATGAACTCCAATGACATAAATGTTGAATTACACTCTGAGCCTCTCTTCATTGTGTTTATCTCTGCTGCTCACATTGGGTAGTATTTTTTCTCCTGCCTTCAAGTTCATTGATTCTTTCCTCTGTTCCCTTCATTTCTTTTAAATCTCGTCCAATGAGTTTTTCATTTAAGTCATTGTATTTTTCTACTTAAAAATTTCCATTTTGTTCTTCAGTATATTTTTCTAGTTCTCGTTTTTTTTCTTTTGTGCCGGGGATCGAACTCGGGTCCTTGAGCTTGCACAGCAGGCGGCAAAACCACTGAGCTAAATCCCCGGCCCTATTTTTCTATTTCTATATTAAGACTTCCTGGGCTTTAAAAATATCAAATATGTTTGTGATTCCTTATTGAATGGTTTTCATTATGGCTTCTTTAAAATCAATCAGATAATTACAATACCTGTATTGACTTGGTTTTGGTATACAGTATATTGGCTTTATTTTCAAGTTGAAGTTTCCCTGGTTCTTGGTATGATGGGTGATTATTTTTATTGAAACCTGGACATTTAGTGTATTACTATCTGAGTAGAGTATTATCTTGTTTAAGCCTTCTCTTTTAGCAGGAGTCCTCTACCAATTTGCTGGTAGGGGAAGGAAGATATTACTTCCTTACTGTCAGGTTGGGGTAAAAGTTTAGATTCCAGACTTTAACTTTGATACCCCTGGATGGGAAAGTGCCTTATTTCTACTGGGTAGATAATAGGATTTCAGGCTCCCTACGGGACTTCTACTGATGGTGGGAGCAGGGAAGACCTCATTACCACTAAGCAGAGATAAAGGTACCTCAATCTTTTCTAATACCATCCCAGGGACCAGGGAGTGACAAGGTGAGAATATGAATTAGGACATTTTATTGCAGTCTGTTGAGAGTGGAAGTCTAGGCTCCTCAGTCTTTGTTGTCGTGGGTAGGGTATGGAACCACAGATTTTGTTGTTTGTTTGTTTTTTTCTGTGATTATAGATTGGAGTGGAGTAATGGTGTTTAATAGTTTTCTGTCTTGCCATGCACCTCTTTTCTGGTCCTTTTGCTACAGAAAGTAGACTTTCATTGAGGTTGGTATTTTTATTTGTTTGGTTTGGCCTTTTGTCTATTCCCATTGACATTTCTGTTTCCTTACCGCCATAGTGCTCCTTGGATTCCGAGCTCCTTAGCCGGTCTGCTTTCTGTACACCTTTCAGGCTCATATAGATTTAGATATGGGTATAGATATAGATACAGATAGACACAGATGTTCCAAAGTTTTTGCTGTACCTTGCAGGAAAATAAAGAGAAATATATCCCCTGGGCATGGTGGGGCATCCCTGTGATCCCAACACTATGAGAGGCTGAGGCAGAAGGATCATAAGTTCAAGTCCAGTCTGGACATCTTGGCAACTTAGTGAGACCCTCTCTCAAATATAAAAACTCATAAAGTGGCTGGGAATATAGCGCAGTATGAAGGCCCTGGGTTCAATTCAGTATCAGAGAGAAAGAGAGAGACATGTATCTACTCTTTCTCATCTGAAACCAGAAGTCCTCCTGCTACCTTTTTCTCCCATGTAAGAAAGAACCTGCTATCACTGATTTTTACAAAAGCCAAGGGAGGAAGTACAGTAAATAATTCACAATCCTCAACTCTTCAATTGTAATTAGTGAGTGACAAACAGCTTGTAGCAGTTGGTGTATCTTGTCAATGAGCTTGAGAAGAGCTGGAGGATGTCAGTAATCACAAGAGAAGGCTGGGGTGGTGATTTTATTTCAGCAGAGATCAATTCCCCTCCCACTTTTTAAAGTTAAGTTGATTCCAGCCTTTCCTCTTACTCATACCTATCCCATTTCTGGGTGGCAGAGTCTTAGGGACTCTGCCCACAGAGCCTTTGTGCCAGGTTTCCTATGTCCTGTGAGTGCTGGCATGTGGGGGCACACTAGAAAATCCAGCCCCAATGCTTGCTTTTCAGCCTTGCTTCCAGGGCTACTGCCTGAGGGCTCCTGCCTCCAGCAGCTTTGGCCCCTCCAATCACCCCTCTCTTCCTTCTCAGAGTATCTTTTTATTCTCAGCCCCTCCCCTGCACAGGCCTCCCTCCATACTACTGGGTTCCCTAATGGCTCAGGGAAGCACATTCCATGCTCCTTCTTGGAGCTGAGGCCAATGAAGTGGTGGCAGCTGTTCAAGAATGCAGGTTGTGTTTGTATGTATGGGGGAGGGGCTGCCTGCCTGGCTGCCCTGGAGCCGGGGGGTGGGAGGGATTCCCAAAGGGCCACATTTTTGAGGGCTGTTGGGAGAGCTGGGGGCTGAGGCCAAAGGGAGGCAGCAGCATGTATAGCCTTACCCCTAGAGGCTCAGCCTGGGGTGGGATGACTGCGGTCCTGAGATTACTGAGACCACGGTGGTCCCTGTTTGGGAGGTTTTGTCAGATGCTTTTTAGGGCCAACCCTGCCATTGAGGTTCATTGACAAAGCTCTTCTGACCAGCTCTTCACCCATGCTATGGCCTCGGTTTTCCACTTGCAAAATGGAAGCAAATATTCTAGGAGCCTCCATGTCCTAGTTTTAGGAACGTCTTCTTTGGAAACTGTCTCTATCCTATCCCAGAACATTCCCAAACCCTGAATAGTCAGATGACCCTTTGACTGGATAAGTAACCATTATTGTGACTGTGCTGAAAAGCCAGCCATTGTTGAGTTTTTAAATGCAAACTTGAATCTGCTATTGAAATATACTTTTAAAAACCCCAATCCCTACTACATATTTTTGCATGCCTTGAATTTTGGACCTGCCTGCGGACCACTTAAAGCTTCCACAGACCATCACTATTCCCTGAACCACCCCTGGAGAACCACTGTCCCAAAGGAAGCCTGTGAATGGAGCTTAGAGACTAAGGTGGGGCTTGGGGAGATGGCTTGGGGGAGTTTTCCTAAGACAAGGAGGTTTTTCAGGGTGGCAAGAAGCAGAATTCCTGGCAGGATGGGCAGAGGCCATTATGCCCGCTAGGATAAGCCTACTGGGAAGTGACTGGGCAGCCCTTCATGGAGGCCAGACTGTGGCTGAAAGAAGGCATCAGCAGCAATGAGACCACCAGGTAGGCCAGCTCAAGGGATGGTTCTCAAAGGGAAGGAGCTTCCAGTGGGGAGCCAAGCCTCACTGCCAGTTGCCCATGAGACAGATACCTAGTGATCAAAGCTTTTGAGAATGTTATGGCTTGTGTTTAGATGTCCCCTCAAGGCCTCTTGCAGTCATAGGTGGGTCTAGGTTGGATCTAGAGTGTGTAATACTAGAATTGATTCATGGTGCAATGTTTGACTCAAGGGCACTAGAATTATAAGGGTGTGAGTGCTCCCCCCCCAGTAGTCTGGATAAGATAAAAGGGGCAGAAAGATACTGTTAAGATCCTTTGTTGTTTTTGCTACTTTGTGCGTACCATGAACTGTTTCCACCCAGCCTTGGAGACAGCTGATTATGGACTGAAACCTCTACAAACTGTGAGCTAAATAAACCTTTCCTCCTTTAACTTTGGGTGTCGGGTATTTTGTCTCAGCAATGAGAAAAGTAACCAAGAAAACAGAATAAGGGCCTGAGTCAGGCATTCCAACTCTTTAAAGAAAGTTCAGGCTGCCCAGAGAGAGACCATTCATTCATTCACCAAGAACTCACCCAACATTTACTACATGCTGAGCCCTGTGGTAGGTGCCAGGGATGCAGCTATGAGCTAGACAGTCCCACCCTAAGGAACTCTCAATCTAGTGAGGAAGACAAGTAAACGATTGCAATATAGTTTTCTCAGAAAACTATGGCAGCCCAGAGAGGAGACCCAACCCAGATACGGGCTCAGGGAAGACTTCTTGGAAGAGGTGAAGTCTGAACTGGGAACTGAAAGGTGAGGTGGCATTATCCACGGGAAAACAGGGACAATGGTATCAGCAGAGGGGTCAGCATGTGCAAGGTCTGGGTTACAGCAATTGTGGCTGGCCCTCTGGCAGTATTGTCTCAGTCTGTAGGCTTGGTCCTGGCAAGGTTTGCCATGCCCTATCCCTGGGCTTTTGGGTCATCTTGGGCAACGATGTCAGGTACCCTGACTGAAACTGACCATACAGTAGGGTGAAGTTGAGCTAGGCCCAGAGGTTTCTGGAGACAGCTGAGAGGGGACACAGTCTCAGCCAAAGCATCTGAGCACCAACTACAATGCCTCATGGCCAGGAGAGGATGTGGGCAGAAGAATTGACAGCACCTTCCCTGGCCTAGTGCCTGTACCTGGCACGGTGGTTCACAGTGCATGGGACTATGTCCACCACCATTGTCAGTGAAACTCACAGTGGTTCTTGGAGTATACCTAAAACAAGACTTGCCACAGACAGACATAAGGGGCAACACCCTCAAGGGACAAGTGACCTGGCTGATTAAGCTTCATGGGGAGGAGTGGTCCAGGCCAGCTTCCATTTTGTGGAAGCCATGGTTTGTGGACTCAAGAAGCTTCAGTGCAATAACTGAAAAAGCTATGATCATGAGGCTTTGAGGAAGAACATTATGGCTGCCTCTGGAAGCTGCAGAGAAGCACATCAACTCCTTTATAGCACAGCTGGGAGACAGAGGCCCAAGAACAAAAAGGACTTCCCCACAGCTGTATAACAAAGGTGGCAGGTAGTGTTGATTGGGATCCAGTGCTTCAGATTCTCTCTGATTGAGTGGTGCACATGGGAAGTGGCCGTGGACACTGGGTAAGCAGCAGCCTAAAAGGCAGAGAGCTTCAGTTCAGTTCTTGATTTGGCTACCCCCTTGTTGTGTAACCTTGAGTGAGCCTCAGTTTCTTGTTCTGAAAAATGGGGATAATAGTTCACATCCTATGTCTGATAAGTAGGAATAAATAGACATGAACTACCTCAGGGAAGAAAGTGAGAAGCAGACTAGGCAGGACTCTACGGCTGGGCCTTAGGGGTATGACAACACCAAACCTGGGTTCCTCAATGAGCACCAACCATCTCTGCCTTCTGATCCTCTGCTCAGAGAGAGGCAGCCATAGTTTTCCCCATCTCAGGCTTTATTAGCAGATCTCTATAGACCCATGCCTGTCCCTGATTTTCTTGACTGAACCCCACACCAGGGGTAGGGACTCCATTCCCTTCATGTTGTCCTCCTCCTCACTCAGGGTCTTGGAGTCCTTCCTGACACCTCTGGGTTAATTGGGCCTATTGCTGGCCCATGCCTACAGCAGGTAATGAGGTGGCTCTCACTAATCCCAGCTGCTCTCCTCAGCCTCCATCACCTCTGGGTACCTGTGCCAGGAGCTTGGACCTCAGAGAATCTTTGTTTTTCCAGAATCCCACTCCTGACCTTCTGGGGATGACCTCTCTTCTGTAATTCTCTTTGATCTCTATAAGCAGGACTATGAACTCCCTGTATCCTCCATGGCTTCCCTCACAACTTGGAGGATGCTAGGTCCAGTTAGGTGACAGTTACTGAAGTGCTTTAGTGAGACAGCTGCCACCCATTTACCAAGCCCTCTGGTAGGCCAGCATGGAGCCGAGCTAGCACTGAACATTCACTAGGTGCTTTGCTCTTCACCAGGTTACTAGGAAGAGTTCTGCAGAGTGATAGATAAGCACAAGGACTCCAGAATCAGACACCAATCTCAGCCTCAACCACTTCCTAGCCAGGTGACTGTGGGTAAATTAACTTTGCATCTTTGAACCTCAGTGTCCCCATCTGCATAACAGAATAGTAGTACAGTCATGTGTTGCTTAAGGACTGAAAAATGCATCGTCAGGTGATTTTGTCCTTGTGTGAACATCACAGAGTGTATTTACACAAACCTAGATGGTCTATCAGTGGTGGTGAGCCTATGGCACCTATGACACAGCAGGCTGTTTGTATCACTGAAAGCTCTAAAAGGTTAGCCATCATGGATCCAGGTCAATCACTCTACAAGCCCTCTTGATGCAATGGAGAGATGGCACAAGGCTGGGTGTGGTGGCACACACTTGTAATTCTAGCACTGTAGGAGACTGAAGTAGGAGGATCACAAGTTCAAGCCTAGCCTGGGCTACTCGGCGAGACCTTGGCTCAAAAAATAATGAAGAGGGCCGGGATTTAGCTCAGTGGTTCCACTGCCTGCCTGGCAAGCACAAGGTCCCAAGTTTGGTCCCCAGTACCAAAAAAAAATGTATTTGAGAAAAAATAATGAAGAGACTGGGGATGTAGTTCAGTATGAAGGCCCTGGGTTCAATCCCCAGCTCTAAAAAAAAAAGGTGTATATGAGGTTGCTGTCAGTGTAACATAGCAGACCATCTTATACTTTTTTATAAGTAGAAATGCACTATAAAATAGTTATAAAAAGTATAATAGAGTAAATAATAAACCAGGAATATATTCATTTGCTATCATGATCAGGTAGTATACACTGTACCTAATTGTTGTACTTTCATAGTCTGATGGCTCAGTGGTTTGTATATACCAGTATCACTGCAAACATGTGAGCAATACATTATGCTGTGTACAATATTGTGAAGGCTTTGATGTCGCTAAATGAAATGTTTCAGCTCCTTTCTAATCTTATGGGACCACTGCTTTATATGTGGTCTCTCATGACCAAAATGTCCTTATATGGTGCATCACAATGACCTCCTAGGATAGTTAGGAGGCTTAATCCCACTAAAGCAGTTTGGTAAATATTCATAGATGGGGAAATACTGAATCTAAAAGGAGCCAGATGGGCAGGAGTGGCTGCTATGTTATCTTCAAGCTGTGATGAGACTTAGCTTTGTCATCTTCCCCACACCACCACCACCGCACACCTGCAGGGACACAGATAGGATGTTAGTTTCCTGGACCGTTGCTAGAGTTACAGACCTGATCCAAGCCTTACCAGAAGTGCCTCACTCCCGCTAGTTCTTCCCTTTTTCCCCCTTTGTCCTGCATCCTATGGGGGGATTTATTGTCTCAACAGAAGTCAGAAGGATGGATGCTAGTGGTTTAACATAGAACACCATCTTGGCTTCCAGACCACCATTCATCCTCCCAGCCTCTACCTCAGCAAGCTCACGGTCCTCTCTCCTTTTTTAACTGTAACTTACTGTTTAGGTGGCCTTCAGCCACATGCAGTTTCAGGCCTCTCCCAACATGCTTTTGTTGGAATGATAGCACCCCCACCTTCCTTCTTGTATTCTCCAGGTCTGAAATATCTCTTTACTTGCTCATGAGTAAGATCCCTCCTCCCCTCTATCTAACCCTCTTAGTTAAAGCCTTTTTCAGGTAGACTATCAAGATTGAGAGGGCAGAACATGGGATGATTTCAAAGGAATTGTCATGTCCATTGATTGGTCGGGAGCTACTCCCATAGTCAAAGAATGGCCCACTGAGGGCTTCACTGGCATTTAACTCTTGCCCTGTTTCAAGAGTGTCTTGTTGCAGAATGTGAGTTCCCTGAAGACTGGAAATCATCTGGCTCCCAGGAGATTTCCACAGGGACAGCACCACTATTGTGTCTGGCAACCGTGGTAATCTGGTCCCAGCTGCAGAGAATGGCAAGGTCCAGGCTTTGTGGCCTCCTGTGACTTAGGCAAATGCCAACTGGAGCTCAGGAGCATGGAATGCTTGATGTTTCAAGTCTCCTATCAGCCAGAATCATCAGAATAGCTGATATGGTGGAAAGAACACAGGACAGGAAGTTGGGCAGACCTTATTAGACCCTCCTCCTCAACTTATTTGGTCATATTTATTGACTTCTAGGAACTTTGATATAAGATCATATTAGTGCTGTACCTAGCACACAGTAGATGATCAACACATCAGACTATTATTACTACTGCTCCTGCTTCCATTTCCCCACATCTTCCAAACTCCATTAGGCCCAGGCCACATTCAATACCCTCAGAGTACCCCAGGTGCCCGGTAGCTGGCAGGGCAGACGGGACGAGGGAAGGCCCTGCTCAGGGGAAGCAGGCAGGATTGCAGGGGTCTATATCAGTCAGTCCTGGAACTCTTCTTGTGCTCTCTGGTGGGCCTAGGGGTGGTGCTAGGGTTATGGAAGCTCAGGCTGGCCCAGGCACTGAGATCAGGGACTGGAACTTCAGCACAGAAAATAGTTATAGGAGCAGGAAGGGTGTGGCCCAAATTCTGGAGACCTGGCTGCCAGCTCCAGATTTCCATTGACTCCTTATGTCCTTGGCTGAGTCTCTGGTCCTATCTATGATATGAATGTGGACCTGGGAGTAATCGTACCAGTGTTCTCCAAGGTACCCCCCAGCTTTAAAAAAATAATTAAATAATTAAAATATAAATAATAAATAAATAAATAAAAATATAAATAATATAAATATAAATATAATTAATATAAATATAAATAAAAATATAAATAAAAATATAAATAATTAAAATAAAAAATAATTAAAAATAATTAGTTAGGGATGTAGCTCAGTGGTAGACCATTTGCTTAGCATGTGTAAGGCCTTTGATTTAATCCAAAGCATTGCAAAGAATAAGAAAATCTGATTGGGACAGTAGGGCCTTTGTAAGCTCCATGGGTCTTTCCAATTGTACAGCTCTCTGAGCTGGAAATTGTATTCAACCTTCGATTTTCTTTGCCTGAGTTCAGGAAGAACATTGATCCTGACCTGCAGGCTGCGCTGGGAGGAGCCCCTTCCAACTAAACTGCCCTTACCAATCCAATCCAAACCTGCCCTCACCTTGCCTACACCTCCTCCACTATTGGGTGAACCTGGACCTGTTGGGGAGGGTGTGTATGCGTGCATTCAGCTCACATCTGAGTGTGTCTCTGCCTCTACTTTTATCTGTATCTGTACCTACAGAAGGAAAGTGCTAACACTTTTTGACCTCTTTCCACTCACTTGGTTTCCCCAGAATGGTTGGAAACATGTTCTTGAGACCCAAATCCATAGTCTTCAGGAGACCCTGTGTGAGACTTAGCCTTTCTTAGTTTCCCTATCAGTAAAAATCCTCCCTTCAAAGGGTTTTATGAGCCTTCATGCATTCATTCAGCAAGTATGAGTGGAACATTTACTGTGAGCCAGGCACCATTCCAAGCATTAGAATTAAATGAGATAATACATGTAAAGTGTTAAGTCCCATACTGGGCATGTGGCAAGAGCCCAGCCAATGTGAATTTTCTCTCCTCCCCACCCCACTCCCCTGGTACCAGGGACCAATTGAACTCAGGACCTTGATCTTGCAAGGCAGACATGGCGCCACTGAGCTAAATCTCCAGCCCTCTCTCTCTCTTTTATCCACATTGTGTTAGTTAACATCTATTGATTATCTAATGCATGCCATGCACTGCTGTAAGCATTTTATTCTTATATTTTTTATCATTGTTTGAAGTAGCACTTATGATTATCACCCCATTTTACAGATGTAAAAACTGAGGTGCAGAGAGGTGAATAATTGGTTCAAATTCAAGGTAAATGACAGTCTGGCTCAAAGTTAATGTTCTTGACCACTCTAACATACTATCTCTCTGCCTAGAGCTTACAGCTTTTTCTGTGATTAGGGCTAGACACACAGCCCCACAGCTACAAGAGAAATGGATATGGAGAGGTGTACATATCACGCACACTTACATTCATGCTGCAAATATTTTTGCTCATGTTCAGTGGCCCAGGCCCTGTGCCAGTCCCACAAACATGAAATGTTATAAACCCCCCGCCATGTATTTGCAATGCCTCTTCCCACTAGACCCACAACTACACAGCTCCTACTTTGCACAGGCCTGTCCCCACACCTGCTGGACATGAAAGCATGTGCATGCACACAGTCTCTCACACGTGCACTCCTTCCTCAGCCTTCATGGCCTAGATGAGGAGGAAGAAAAGAGAAGGAATGTTATCTGCATTTTGAGGCAGTGCTATGTGCTGGACAAGGTCAGCAAGGAGGAGGGGGACAGGAGTGAAGGAGGGGATAGCTGTGACCAGAGACAAAGGGCTCGGGGAGGGAGGCTTTGGCAGCAGGAGGAGGAGGAGAGGGAGGAGGTGGAGCCCCATATCTTGATAAACCATGCAAGGTTGGAGGCGGGATATGGGGATTGGACTTACAAGAACTTTCTCAAGCCATAAATTTTCACTGGCTGCCTGAAGCCTGGAGCCTGGAGCCTGGGGGCCAGAGACTAGGAACCTGAACAAGTACTGAGGCAGCCAATCTCCGGAACAGCAGGTTCAGGGCCCAGGTCTGTACCTCCACTATGGGTGTGAGGGTGACACCCTGCCCCAGAGGTGACCCTGGAAGGCCACTTCACGCCTGTGCACTGATGTGGGCACTCATGCATCCATTCATGTGTCTGTGTGTGCAGTGAAGCAGCAGAGTGACTTAAGAATGAGTGCCCAAGTCTCACTCCATAGCTTGATGGCTGTATGACCTTGGGCATGTTATGTACCCTCCCTGACCCTGTGTCTCCTCATCTATGAACAGAGATAATTATTGCTACCTTGTGAGGCTATAAGGATGGACTGATTAAATGCATGTGGCAGGCTGAAAGCAGGGCTTGATGCACAATAAGTGCTCAGTAAGTTATTACTTTTATGTTGAGTCCATAAACATAAAACTCAGGTAGAGGGAACCATGGATCCGCCAGCTCTGAGTAGGGGTAGTTAGGACCCCCATCCCCGCTTCATGGTCCTATGTTTTCATCAGTGAATATGGCTAGTGCTAAGGCCTACTGCACATTCAGCCACCCACCAGGGGCCCAGTTTACAGCCCAAGAGTCCACCTAAGGTAACAGGCATGCAGCATGCAAGCACACATTAGCACATAGCACTCAAAGCATCCTCACATATGTCTTCACATATCTATGTGCACATCCCAGAACCCAGAAGGAAGCTCCCCTGCCGCTATCCCAAGCTCCTAGGGCAGAGAAGCTGAGCCAGTCCCGGCACCTGGAAGGAAGCTCCCCTACTGCCATCCCAAGCTCCTAGGGCAGAGAAGGTGAGCCACTCGGGTGCCAGAAGCATCCCTCCCCCTGTGGAAATGAGAAGACACGTAAACAAGCCTCACTAACAGACTTCTGAATCACCTACAGCAACCCCAAAGGGAAACGAGATGGAACAATCTGATACTCAACCACCTGGACTCTCTGAACTGGCAACAAAAGAGAATCTGGGAAAAATGAAATCAGAAATAATTACTCAGATAACAGCAAAGATTGTGCTCATGGTGCAAGACATGATTAATAAATCTAGAGAGGACACAGATTAAAAAAAATAGAGGATCTGAGGAACATGATGGAATCCCAACGTAGGAAACAAATGGAATCCATAAAACAGATGCAAACAGATTTCCAGGAGATTAAAAACTCCATCGAAAGTCTGTGCAGCAGAATGAACCAATGTAAGGATAGAATTTCAGATATAGAAGAAAAGATTGCAATTAGTGACCTGGAAAAGAAAAACTGCTTTAAAATTGTAAAGGAACATGAGAAATCAATCCAGCAGCTGCTAGACAATACAAAGAAGAATAACATAAGGCTAATTGGAGTCAATGAAGAAAGAGGAGAGAGTGCAGATGACAAAAAAACTGTTCACAGAAGTAATGGCAGAAAACTTCCCAAGCAGGGGAAAAGAACTTGACATACAGATAAATGAGGCATATAGGACTCCAGCTAGCCTTGATCACATATCTATGTGCACATGTGCATGCACACACCAGTGGATCTACATGCATATCCATGCATGATCACATGGATGCAGGTCCTACAGTGCCCTCAGAAGCCCAAGTGCTAGCTGGAACACACATCTGTAATTGTGATCTTGAACAAGTTACTGGCCCTCTCTGGACCTCAGTTTGCTTAATTGTAGAACAAAGGTGACATTGATCCTTGCTTCAGCTTCTTGACATGGAGCTTGGGTAAATCACACTACATACTGCCTGTGGAAGGTACAGTAACCTGGAAAATTCTGTGCAAACATTACCTAATGATAATGTGCAGCACTAATGTGCTGTCGACTCATCCTCCAAAATAAATCCTAAATCCATCTCCCTATAACCTATTCCACTGTCACTACTCTAGCCCACATTGCCATCACTGGACCTCTGCAGTGGCCTCCTAACTGGGTGCCCTGTTCCTATTTCTGCCACCATACAGACCACTGACCACCCTTCCAATATGTGCTTTTATAGCCGCATCACCCATGAGACCCTCCCTCTGCCAAAACCCTTGGTATTTCCATTGTTTCTAGTTCCCTGGTGTTTCAGGAGGTGTTTAGCTTAGAGATTAGGCTTCTGCTGTCTAATGGGACCTTGCACTGTGATCACATACAAATTTTTTTACCTCTGAGCCTCAGGGTTCTCATCTGAGAAATGAAACTAATAGACCTTGCCTATAAGGTGATTGGGAACATTACTTGAGCTGATACCTATAAGACCCTAAAATAGTGCATGCCTATTATGATTAGGACACACAATTGATTCTGTCAGCCTTCTCCTGACTCTTTAGGCTTCAATTTGAACAGCCATTCCTCTAGAAGGCCCCTCTTCTGGAACACCTGCCTGAGTCAGGCCTCTCAGGTGAGCACTCTAGGCTTACTCTAGCAGTGCTCCTCCCAGACATGCTTCTTTGTCTCCAGCACTGTTTAAGAAGCTCCATAGGGAGGGGCACAGGGATGGCATACAGTAGAGTCCAGGAGCCCTAAATCCTCTTTGGAAGGGTGGACTTTCTAACATATGTCCTGCACCCCTAGTGAGTGTAAGGGCTTCTGAGGAAGGAAAAAAAGATGAGTGTGGAAGAGGCTGGGGTCCCAGGTCTAGCTGATGGCCACATGCAGAAGGAGGCCAGGAGTTTAGCAGAGAAACAGCAAGGGAGACTGTGTTCCTCACCTTGGCTCAGAGCTTAGAATTTTGTTGTTGCTTCCCCCCCCCGCCCCGCCCCCGCAGTGCTGGAGATTGAAACTATGGCCTTGTGCATGCTGGTAAGCCCTTTATTACTGACCTACACCCCCACCCCTAGAGCTTAGATTTTTTTTTTACTAAAGATGAGTCCTCAGTTTACCAAGTCTGGGCCTGGTTCAGGAGGCAAAATCCCCCAAAAGAAAGGCTTCCAGAGGAAGGTAGGAACAGAGCATTTCTGCTACACCTACTCTATGCCAGGAAGAATGCTGCTTATATTTTTCTCATGTTATTCTTTGGAGTCAGTGAGCCATGAAAATTCATGCTATCCCAGACTGACTGCCAGGAATCTGGTATTGGTACCAGTACCCAGAAGCAGTACTAGCTACTACTTCCCATGCACTTACTTGAAAGGAAGGCCAGGTACAGATGCAAAAGTCCAGCAGCTGAAGAAAACCCAAGCAGACAAAAATTGAGACAGAGACTCCAAGTAACAGATCATGCAGAGTGCAAAGAAGCAAGACAGGTGTGAGGGGGAAGAAAGAGTATGAAAGACAAGGGAAGAGAGAGTGGAAGGAGGAGGCAGACTCAAGAGTCAGCATGTGGCTGGTATTTTCTGGCCCCTTGTGTGGTTGTGCCCAGGCCGGCAATAGACTGGAAAAGCTGAATAAATACTCCAGAGCAGCTCCTTTTCAGCAGTGGACCAACCCGCATGCAGAGCAAGATGCGAGGGCCAGGAACCCAAGACCTGGAGCCAGTCCTTTCCCTTTTGGTCTCAGGCCTGGGGAGGCAGGGCTGTGGGCTATGGCTGCAGGCCACTGGGCGGCAGGCACTACTGCATTGGCTAGCACGCTGCTGCCTGGGGAAGGCTTCTCTACCTTGACAGTTCCTGCTAAAAGGGTCTCTTTCCCAGCCCGGTCCAGTGCTGCCCCTATTCCTCAGCCCAATGGAGGGTACTGGTCAATTTCCCCTAATCTCATGTCTCTAGGGGATGCAGAGTACTCAGTGATGGGGCACAGTTCCTGGATCCTTAGTGCACCATGCAGCTTTTCCTTCTTCCCTGACCAGGGACTGTTCAGACCCTGCACACAACTATCCTTCCTTTCTTAGGACCACTAACAAGGGACATCTCTGTAGCTTTATTTTATTTTATTATTTTAGAATGTGACTATTTATTTATCTATTGTGGTGCTGGGGATGGAACCCAGGGCCTAGTGCATGCTAGGCAAGCCTTCTTCCACTGAACTACATCCCCAGGCCAATAGCTTTATTTTAGATTTGACGGGTAATGAATGCTCTGAGGGAAAAGTGACTTCCCCACTGTCACCCATCCAGGAAACAATAGATCAGGGATTTCAGTCACAATCTGTCTGCTTGCAGAGTCGAGGGCTCCCATCCACTATCTCTTCAAGAAGAAAGGCTGGTGAGTCCAAGGATTCAGCATGGTTAGAGCAAAAATTCATGGAAGGCCTCATGTCATGTGTGTCTGGGGTGTCACCACCAGAAGTGACCTCCAGGATTTAACCTAGTTCCTTGCTGGAAAAATGAAGAAAATGAAAGCCAAGAGGAAAAAAGGCTTGACTTGCCCAGGGTCACAAAACCTATCAAGTGCTGGGACACAGATCAGATCACAGAAGTGGCTCAGATACTGATGCCATGGTGCAAGAGCAGAGGTGCCAGAAAGGACTTTGACACTTGCATAACAAAAACTTGGTACTTGAGGCTTATTTGGATGTTTTTGTGGAGCTAAGGGACCACATGTTGGGACATAGGTGGTCCTAGAACATTCGTGCCGCATAACTCTGACCTTAGAATCATTTTAGTCCTAGGGCCCGGGTATGAAAGGAGGTGGGTACCTTGGCTTCGAATATGTTAGGCTCAAGGTGAACCTTAAACTTTCATCAAAGAGCAGTGGCTCAGAGGGAAGCGGACAGGACAGGAGTGCTGCAGTGTAACTCGCAGAAGCGGAAAGCTACCTGTGTGCCTCAGGTTCTCTGCTTCAGCCTGGGACTATGGTCCAGTGCCTTGTTCCCCAAGGTAACCAAGGTGGCAGTGCTGGTTGAGGTAACCATTGCCGGTACCTCCAGACTTGTGAGAAGTGAGCCTCCTGGGAGCTTTCCTTTGAACTCTGCTAATCAGGTAAAGCTGTCCTAAAGCCCCTGCAAATCTCTGCCAGATGTCCCCAGCCCAATTCTTATACCAAGAGAAGCATCTGCCCTCTGGGTGCAGGAAAAGAGGTGAGCAAGAGGATCAATGATGGACCCCAGGACTTGTTGCCCCAAGAGGCATCTCCCATCTCTCATGGCCCACCAGGCAGGAAAGCTGGCACTCAACAGCCACTCTGCCCGGGAGCAGAGCCCAACCAGGAGATTGTCCCGGTTAGGCCAGTCCACACCAACTCCATACAGGCCTGAGGAGGTGACAACCCTATCGACCAGCTCCTCCTGGCCCCCCATTTACATCTTGATTACATTCCTTTGGAAACTGTCCAGGCCACATTCCGCCTGGCAGGCTGCTGGGAGGACCCACAGAGCACTATGGCAACGCTGGAGGGGCCAGGCCTGTTGGCCAGCTGCAAGCAACAAAACTAGGGAACCTCCCTTCTCAGCCAGCCTGGATTCTTCAAGGCCCTCCGCCACCAGCCAGCCCCCACCCTGTCCAGAGTGCCCTTGCTCCAGCCTTCCTCAGCCCTGTATCGCCAGCCACACATGCCGTGCCCTCCTCCGGGCCTGACTGTATTGCCTCCTCCAATGCCTGGCTCCTCCTGCCCCACCAAAGAGGCCTCTGACTTCTTCCAAAGCTACTTTCCAAGGCCCAGATATTTCAGGCTCAGGTATGAGATAGGGCAAAGGAGGGCCTGTAAAGTGGCCTCACTGCAGCCTCTCCTTAGCTGCCCGCT
The DNA here is from genome assembly GCF_000247695.1 of Heterocephalus glaber. The sequence goes on along the minus strand of NW_004624891.1, from coordinate 1,244,093 downwards.
GAGCGTGTGGACCAGGCCTGCAGCTTTCAAGCTTCATGGTTTTTCTCTGTCTTTTGGAAAACATAGCTCTTCATTAGGACCTCAGTGAGTTAAAGAGAGTAGAAAACAAGTGCTAAATTCTTCAGATTATTTCCATCTTTGTAATATGGTAAAAAAAAAAACCCAAAAAACTTCATTATTTGTGGAACCCTAGAAACAACTCCATAGACCCTCCAGTTCCTCAGAAAATCAGGTAACACGCCATCCAACACCCTTCCCCAGCCAACATCATGCAGCTTCCTGCTTTTCTTCTGTTTCTCTGAATGCCCACAGTCCCTTCAGAAAGGCCAGGCACAGAAGACAGGACAGCCAAAGCCTCCATCTCCAACCCCTCACTCATTTCCTGGTTTGGGGGCAGAGGACAAACCATGGTATGGTTCCCATACCCCTGTTCCTCCTCCCTTTTGTTTCTTTCCCTCCCCTCATCCCATTTCCTCCCTTTCCTTCATTCCTTCCTCCCTCTTTTTCTCTCCTTTCCTTCCTCCTTCCAGCAAGCAGAGCCTTGTGTGAAAGCCCATTGTTGAATCACATAGCCAGGTCTTGTTCTGATTGAGAGGCAATGGGACCCCACAGTCCTATCCATGGGGCTCCCACTGGTGCTGCAAAGGCCCTGAAGGGATCTTAGAGCACTCCAAGAAATGGAGTTTGGAAGCCACTGGCATTATCAGCTCTGGCAGTAATCTACAAAGAGATGCTTCTACTTCCTCTTAACACATATGCCCTTTCTTTCCTGTCTTTCTCCTCAGGGCTCATGGGCCTGCATGTGGAGCCCTACGTCCAGTCTGTCTCGGCTTTTTCTCCCCCAGGGTGAGTGGGCAGGGGACCCATGCCAGCACTGGGCTGTAATTTTGGGTCCCTGGCTTGGCCAGACAGTGCTTGCCAATCACATGAGCAAAGGCCCTGGAGCCAGGCATTCCTGCCCAGCCCTTTAAACTGTAATCAAGATGGGGGTGGTGGCACCAACTCCAAAGGGGAGCTGGAGACTTTCTGTTGTTGTCTGAGGGACTAGGAAAGGTCAAGAATGTCAGGTGCAGACACATCCTTGGCCTGCAAGCCCTTCCTCTCCTGCTTCAGGGTGTGGGACAGGACAGTTGAGGGAGCTCTGGGTTGGGATCCTGCTAACAGAAGGCCATCCTTTGATGGAACACTCTAGAGAGGACCCACGAAAGGCCTCTGCTGTGACACAGACAGAGGAAGCAAGGGCAGCTAGCAGCTAAGTGCCAAAGTAAGAGCCCAAAGCCCTGCCCTGGCTTCTGTGCTCCCAGCAGGGCCCCACAGTCACCTGGACTGTTTCTTTTGGGTGGCTGCTTTGTCCAGGCATATTACTTGGCACAGGGGATACAGCTGCAAATACATGAGCACAAATCTCCTCTTCCCTTATGGAACTGACAGCCAAGCCAGGGGGAGACAGATAATAAAATGGTTAATCGTGGAAAATAATGTAAGGAAGGGTGATGGAGAAGGAGGATGTCAATTTTAAATAGGGTGGTCAGAGTCTCACTGAGAAGGCAGCACCTAAGCAAGGGCTGGGAGGAAGTGAGGGAGTGACTTGTGCAGATATCCAGGCAAAGAATATTTCGAGTAGAGGCCATGGCGAGTGCAAAGGCCCAGAGATGAGGACATGATGGTGTGTTCGACAGTGAGGAGGCCAGTCTGGTTGGACAGAGCAACCAGAGGACTGGAGATAACCACTGAGAGCTAAATAGGAGGAAAGGATCCTGCAGGGCTGTGTAGGTTATTCAAAAAGCTTCCACTTTTAATCCAGGTGTGGTGGCACATGCTTGTAATCCCAGCACTTGGGAGGCTGAGGCAGGAGGATTGCTGTGAGTTCAAGGCCAGCCTAGGCTATATAGTGAGTTCAAGGCCAACCTGGACCACAAAGAGAGACTCTGTCTCTCTCTCAAAAAAAAAACAAAAAAAAAACAAAGAACTTCCACTTTTGTTCTGAATGGGGAAGCCATGGAAGGTGGGGGGGGTGGTTTGGAGCAGAAAAGATGTGATCTGCCTAAGTCATCTTTTAGACACTCCCCTGGCTGCTGAGTTGAAAATAAACTGAAGGAGGCTCCTGCATTGATCCAGGTGAGGGACATTAGGGGCTCAGAGCAGGAGAGCAAGGTGGGCAGCCTCTGGATATGGTTGAGATTAGAGCTAAAGGACAAGAGATGTGTGGAATAGAAAAAAAAACGCCCTGGACTAAGCTGTGCACACCAGACTCAGCTAAGTGCAAAGCTAGCACTGGGTGAGGCAGGCTTGAGTGCCAGGAGCACACACTGTGGCTGGGCCTGTATATCCAACAGGATGTGCCGTTGTGCCCACAGTTCCAGGGGGTTGTGTGGGCCTGGGGTGAGGCTCAGACCCTGAAATGAGAAACCCATCTATAGGGCTGGGCAATCAACCAAAACGTGGTCAAATAATTCTGAAGGACCCTGGACAGCCCTGGATAAAGTGTGCTCAGGCCATAAGAGGACACCCAGGTTTCTGCCTCAGAAGTTGCAGGTTGCTCTTGCCTCGGGGCTAGTCAGACTAGAAGCCCTCAGAGATAGTCCCCTGAGGGAATGTTTGTGCAACAGTTCCTTGGTCACTGCCTTACTTGTGAGTCGGTCAGGAAGCATGGATGAAACACCTCCTAAGCCAGGCCAGCCAGTGTCCCCTCTCCTGTGGGCTTCCTGGGCAGGAAGAGAATGGGGGAGGTGACCTACAGCGGTAAGTCACTTAGACCCTGGGAGTCAGGGTCAAGGGCCCAGAACATGGGCTGGCACTCAGGGCAGGGCTAGTTTACTCATCAAATCCATCTCCCAGCTCAGACACATCTTCCCCTTTGCTCCAGCCATCTCCAGGAATTTGTGCCATCTCTAGTCCCTGGTCCTCCAGAGAGCAGGGTGTGGAATGCAGGCCTAGGCCAATCTAGGGCTTCCCCTAGCTGAGGGACACAGTCCCTTAGCCCTGGGAGAGGAAGGAGCCGATGGCTGATGACCGATGCCTGATCTAGGACCTTAGCTCTATCTCCTCAGGAGGGTTCATGGATCACACATCATTTAATCTAGTAGTGCAGGGCAGAGGGCCCATCTGGCACTGTTCATTACCCTCTGTGACCATTTCACTTCACACACGTTAGAAATTGCATTAGAAATTCTAGATTCTGGAAGGCCTAGTACCTATCACAACAATGACAGTAAGAGCAGCTATCATTTCTGGAGGCTTTCTGTATGCAAGCACTATGCTGGACACTTTACATGTATTATCTCATTTAAAGTCTATATGAAAAGCCAATGAAGCAAGTACTATTATTTTAGAGGCAAGGAAACTAAACTGGAACTCAAAAAGTTGAGTTTCCTGCCAATACAGCTAGGAAGAAGCAGAGCAGGGATTTGAATCCATCAAGGACACATATCAAGTTTGGCTAAAGGTGAATTGACTGTGAGCTCAGAGTCACAAAACCTTGGTTACTTTCAGCGGGAAGAGAAGAAGGGGAGAGAATCCCTTCTTCCTGGGTCTTTTCTTTCCTCCCTCCACCATCATCCCTCTCCAGTCCACTCTGTCCTCCCTTCTCCCTGGTTTTCTCCTGCCTCTTGCTGGGTCCCCTTAGGTTATAGGGGCTGAGACAAGGAGCCTTCCATCTGCTGGATCCAGAGATGTAAGGCTCGGGCTGGGGGATCCAGGAGGGAAAATGGTTTGCCTTGAAGATCCAGGGCAGGGGGAGGATCATATACAGGGAGGTGTTCTGGGGAAGAGGTATCATGCTACAGACTCCGGGGAGGGGGGTCCCCTAAAGCTGCAGTGAGGGTCTGACCTGGCTCCAAACCACTGTGGTCTGGATCCTTCTTGTTAGCAAAGAATGATGAATTTGAGAAATTCCTGGAAGGGTTGGGGGAAACAATGAATTTCCTCACCCAGATGCAGGTTTGGGGAGTTGGGAGGTCTCCCCAAAGGTTCCAAGCTCCATTCCTCAACCATAGCTCCACTTGTGCTAAACTTACCTTCCTCCGTACTGCCACAGTAAGATAGCACATGCCAGGAGCTCAAGCTGGTAGAGAAAGGGACTGTAAAAAGTGGCTCCCAGAGTTGGGCCAGTTGGGGAACAACAATGTGGGGCTGAGCTGAGGCTATTTTGGGGGAAGCAGGGAAAAGGTTCTTTCCTATGCACCCTTGCTGGAGTCGGCCTATCTGCCCATTTTATGTATGAGGAGACTGAGGCTCAGAGAGGGGCACTGGCTTGCCCATGGTCACAAACACAGAGGACTGGCAGAGCCAGCTTCCTGGAGATCTGTTCTGTGCCCCTGGTGAGCAGGGGAGGACCCCAGCGAACTTGCTCCCAAGGTCCTGAGGGGAACTTGCTTCACATCTATCATGGCCCTGAGCAGAAGTTTAGACAGATGCTATAGAAAAGAGCACAGTATCCTGAGTTCATGTCTGGACTCTTCCACTTACTGTGTGACTTTGGGCAACCCTCTTAACAGCCCATCCTATGCCTTAGTTTCCTTATTTTAAAAACAGAGACAGTACTTTCCTCATGAGGATTTTGGGGGGAGGAAATGTATGAATCCATAGAAGCACTTAGGACAGTGCCTGACACATGAGAAGCCCTAGATTTGATATCATTTCCATGATCCCACCTTAAGGCCCAACCCAGTCCCTGCCACCCATTCTGACCCTGGGCAACCCCAACCCCACCCTGCTAGTCCCGACATTTGAATCCTCCATGCCCCCTGCCCATAAACTCACCCCTGCCTGCTGTAATCTGACCTTGGTCTTCTTGGCCATCCTTGCTCTGGGCATTGGGTGAACTTCCTAGCACCTTGGTGACCTGTCCAGTTCCTTGAAGCCTTGAGGACCCTCGCCTTGCCTTTGTTGGTTCCTTCAGAAGTAGCTTCTAGCCACACCCCTTCAGCCCTTATTAGGGTCCTGCTGCCTGCAGACAGATCCCCTCCTGCTGCCACCTCCACACCTGCCCCTGACTGCTGGTCCTCACCTGCCCCTGGACTCCTTGCCAGTTGTCCCGGAGCTCTTATGGGGCTGCAGACCTCAGCAGCTCCTTGGACATCCCTTCTCCACTTCTGACAGCCAAAGCTACACCTCTCCAGAGAGCCTGCAGTACAGAAGAACCACTCAGCTCCCATCTTGTGCTGTCTGTTAGGAGTGGGTCAGGCAGAACTCCACAGGCCAAAGGAAGCTCGGGGTTTCCCATACCCTAAGTATACTGGCTCCGTGCTTAGGCAGAGCTCTGCGTGAATTCAGCCTTCCAGAAGAGCACATTGCCGACCACTGCTATTGCCTCAGTCTCTCTCTCTGGGCCCAGTAGGGAGGAGTACTAGAGGCTGCTTCCTGGCCCTGACAGCCGGGACCCATCTAGTTTGTGCCTGGCTCCAGGTGGTAGAGGTCAAGTCCCAGGCACAAAAGGGAGCACAGAAGGAGAGAAAAGGGAGGAGGAAACGTGATGTGTACTGAGAGATCAGAGTCCAGTAGCCAGTGGAGCTTCTCTGGCAGAGTGCACTGGGGAGGGGAGAGGAGGGGAAGCTGGGCTCAGAGCTATTTCTGTACAATAATACAGGGGAAGAGGGCCAAGCTGACAGGACAGTGATTAGTCTTCAGGGAGCAAAGGCGAAGACTCTGCTGGCGAGCCTGGGGCTGGAGGAGCTGGCTGAGGGCCCAGTCCGGTGGGCTGGAGCAATGATTTCAGAGGCCGGGAATCTGAGGCGAGCTGGGCCTGAGGACTAGGGAGCAGGGAAGGTGGGAGTAGGGCAGGGGAGCCAGCCACCCTCCCTGCCCCATCTCCAGCAAGGAGGCTGGGAGGAGCTTGAGAGCTGGCCTGCCTTGCCATCTGCCTGCCACCACAGGGTTATCTGACTGTGTGTGGGGGCAGAGTTTCTGAAACCCACACTTCCTAGGCTCAGGCCTGTGAGAGAGATGGCGTGAGAAAGAGCCAGAAACACAAGGCTTGGAAATCTCAGGGGAAAAAAATCAAGCCTTCGTTTTCTTTCCCACGGGATTTCAGACATGGGGTCTGGAGAGGGAGTGTATGAGGGTCAGAGCATCAGGAGGGGCAGGGAGCTCACATAGGCAAAGGGGTACCAACTCTGCTGGGCTGCCTGCTGGGCATGAGCGCACTGAGAACCACTTGAGGTGGGAGTGATCAGAGTGATATACATCTCAGAGACTGAGGCTCAGAGAGGTGAAGGGCTTTGCTTAACTTCACACAGCTACAGAGAAGCAGGGCAAGCACTGAACCCTGGTCTGTCACCCTCCAGACCCTGATTTTGGAAAGCAATATTACAAAGTTGAGTGATTAGGCTAGGTGTAGGGATGCATGCCTGTTCTTCCAGCTTCTCCTGAGGTAGGAGCATCATGAGTTCAAGGCCAACCTGGGAAAATTAGGAAGACCTTGTCTCAAAATAAAATAAAATCTAAAGGGCTGGGAATATAGCTCAGTGAAAGAGCACTTGCCTAGCATGCATGAGGCCCAGTCTTCGATCCCCAGTATTGAAAAAAAAATTTGGTGTTAAGACTCTAGGCTGTGGTCTAGGACTACCTGGTTTTTGCATTTACTACCTGTTCTCTGCCAGCTATGATGACCTTAAGCAAGTCATTTTCCCTTTTAGCCTCAGTTTCCTCACCTGTAAAATGGAGTTAATAGCAGTATATGTTTTCAGTATATGTTATCAGATTGGTAGGAGTAAATGTGTTAATATGTGTAAAGGAGCTGATATACTGTAACTCACTGTTGAGAAATATGATGGGAGTATTTTACCACTATCCTTCATAGGTCCCCTTAGAGGCAGGAGTGTGAGAGGCAAGAGAGCTGTCTGGGTAAAACACAAGGCAGAGAGTCACTCCAATCCCCTCAGAACTGGAGTACTCCCACGTGTGGACAATGGTATCAGGGGCCTTCTAATGAGCAGCCTATGTGACTCAGAAACTGCACTTCTGGGAATTCATCCTAAGGAAATAATGGGCCAAAAGAGCAAAGATCTCCATACCAGGATGTTTATCACCAGGCTATTTATTTTAGGGGAAAACAGGGCTTGCTGGAGGTGCTCCCGCTACCTCTGAAAGTGAAGGTATATCTAGGCTGAAAAGCCTAGATGGCTTTATGTGGGTGAAAGTTTGTATGAGAAAAATTTAACTTCCAAATAACTTCTTCTGTACTGAAAGAACACGGAGGCTTCCTTCCCAGGGCATCTGGCATGGAAACACCAGGCACGTCCCACATATCACTGCAGCAGAAGTGGTAATTTATGTACTAAACAATAGGACCCTGGTGCCCTCTTCCCCCACTCAGCTCCAAGAACACAGTTAGCCGTGACTCTCCTTTCCTCTGTAAGACACTACAGGCTTCCTCTGGGTATGACACTTGGGAGTTCCCTAAAATGTCCAGAACACACTACATGGCTGGCTGAAAGACTCTACAACCTGCCCATGGTATTCCAATAAGCTTTCTAGTTCCTCACTCTTAGAAATGAGTTGACAGCCAAGGATTGCCAGACATTTGAGGAAATCCTTTAATGTAGAAGACAGACCAAAACAAAGAGAAACATTATTTCAGAGGAAATAAACAAAGACCAGGGAACAGAAGAAAACTAAATACAAACAACCATACCATCTCAGTGGGTTGCAGCAACCAAGGGTACTTTGACGGGTGCCATACATTATCTGCATGTCGATTGTGGTTCTGCTGTCTGTTGTCTTCACTCCAGGATCCACCCTGATGAAGCAGCTTCCCTTTGGAACATGTTCTGGAATCATAGCAGAGAGGAAGTGAGATGGTGAAATTACACACTGACTCTTGATGCTTCTGCTCAAAAGTGGAACATGTCACTTGTACTCACATTTCACTGACCCAAACAAGTGACACATCCATGGCTCACAGGGCAGGAAATATTTATCTGCTTCATGAACTGCCTGATAAACAGGATACCAAATGTTCTGGCAATACCACAACCAACCAGAATCCATGAAACAAAAACAGAAAGCAGTCAAGAAAAAATAAAGAGGAGAGTTTCTAAATTGTCAGTATGGCAGCATAAATGCAAAATTAAATAAGTTATTAAGAAGATGAAGTTAAGAGCAAGTAAACAGAAAAAGAGTGGAAGAGAGAAATTTAGAATGTCCCAAAAGGCCCATATCTGAGTACCAGAAAGAGCAGATAAGAAGAGTATAAAACTATTAAAGAAATTATTGAATAACATTTGTTAGAATGGAAGAGCACACATTTCTGAATTGAGAAGGCATCAAGCATCCAACACACTAGATGCAAAAAGATAAATAGCAAGGTACATTTGGTGAAATTTCAGTGAATTTTGCAAAGAGATCCCAAAAGTTTCCAAGAAGATGAGCAGGTGCATACAAAGGCTCAAGAATCAGAACAGCATCAAACTCCTCAATGACACACTGGCAATTAGAAGATAATGCATTGATATCTTCAAAGATTTTCAGAGAAAAGGTTTGCAACTTAGACTTTTAGACCAATCAAGTGTGAGGATAAAATGAAGATGTGTTGAAACTAAAAAGTTGCCAAAACACTGGAGCTAAGCATGGTGGCACAGGCCTGTAATCCCAGAGCTCTGGGAGTCTGAGGCAGGAGGATCGGAGTCCAACCTCAGCCTGGGCAATTTTGGAACTTAGTGAGACCCTGACTCAAAATTTAAAAATGAAAAATGGCTGGTTGGTGGAGGTAGAAAGGGGAGCTTCTGGCGACGAAGAGTGAACCAAAAAAAGATATAGCTATGAAAGCCAAGAACCAGGAAATCTAACATTAGAGAAAGGTGGAGGTAATGCCCAGGAGGACAGCAGAAGGAAAGTCCCAGAGAGGAGCCAGCTCAACAGCAGTCCTTGAGTCCAAACAGGGCAAATGGGACAGGATCATGGGGGATTTCAGGAAAGATGTTTCCAAGAGAAAAGTGTTTAGACATATTGAGATGAAAATTATTCTCTGGCAGACAATTTGGGAATGAATGAATTGTAGGTACACAGAAAACCAAGCAAACACAAAAAATTGACATAATCATTAATTCTAGAACACAAAAAATACTCAAGAAAAGGCATATAATCATCAGACACATCAAATTGTTAGAGCTACCCCAGGATGATGGGAAGAAGGAAAGTCAAGCATTTTCAGGTGAATGAGAAGAGAGCTAAATCCTTATCATCTAGAACAGGATGTCAATGGATAATATATAAAATTGAAAAACCAAGACATATTAGGATACAATTTAGAAGTGGAGAAGAAAACATCAGAAAAATATTTTTCAGCTAAAAAGGATAAAAATATTTAACTCTATGGATTTGGAATTGGATGGTGCAAGTGCTAAGGCAGGGACCTTCTGGTTTTTGTCACAAGGCTTACAGATTATGTACATTGATAAAAACCAAATACCTGTTGTATTTTATTTTCCTACTTAATTGTGAGGTTGAATATCTCTTACCATGTTTATTAACCATATTTGCAGGTTTTTCCTCTGCAAGCACCCTGTTAATACTCTTCACCTAATTTTCTTTTGGGTGGTTTGCCTCAGTATCAGGGTCCAACACAAGCTATTCACTCATTCCACAGATGTTTATTGAGTACTTGTTGTATGCCAGGCACTGTACTAGGTGCTGTGACTACAATAAAAGACAAAGTCCTTGCTCACATAGCGCACACATGCCAGTGGAGCCTGGTAGAAAAGCAAGGAACAAATACAGACTCACTTTCTTTAATAGTCAGTGAGTGCTCTGAGGAAAAGAAAGAGTGACAGGATGGATTATGAAGGGCGGGGAAGGCCTCTCTGAGGAGGTGAAATTCAAGGCTTCAGATCTCGTGAGGATTTGTGGACAGATGCAGTATTTCAGACACTAGGAATAGCAACTGTACATTTGCTAAAGCAAAAACTTTGTTTTAAAAAAGGAAGAATGTTAGAGAAACAGAGGAAGACCACCATGGATAAAAGTTGCCAATCACTTCTCCCAATCTGTCATTTGTGTTTTAACTTTGTTTATGGTGCCTATTGTCATGTAGACATTTCAGAATTTTGATGTCATCATGTGCCAATCATTTGATTGAAAGCTTTTGCTTTCTGTGGTTTCATTCAAAGAAGGTTTTCAATATCATAACTATACTTTTCAGTATCATAACTATACTTTTCAATGTTTTTATAATAGCATTATAGTTTTTATTTTGCATCTTCTGCTTTTAATTTGTCTGTAATTTTATTTTTAAATGGTGTGAAGAAAGGGTCTAAATTTTTTTCCCAAATGGATAGCCAATTGCCTCAATACCATTTATTGAATAGACCATTCTTTCCCTACTGATTTGAAAAGCCGCCTTCATTAAATACCAGATTACCACATCCACATGGATGTGTTTCTGGTCTCTATTCAGTGCCATTGTTCTTTATCTCTATCCCTGTGCTAGGTCTGATGATTAGGCCAGTAATCCTGCCTCAGGCCAAATTGGCTATTTATGGCCTTTGCCCATTCTGATTGGTCTGAGCTTATGCCATACTCATTCATTGTTACCTACTTTGAATAGAGCTCTAGCACACAGTTTTCATTCCTAGGAATGTATAAAATATTTTGATGTATGGTAAAGCAAGTCTCCCTTTTCATTGTTCTTCCCTTTCAAAATTGTCTTAGCTATTCTTGTGCATTTTCTCCCACATGTGAATTTTCTAATCAATTTGTCACGTTCTGTGAAAACTCCTGCTGGGAATTTGACTGTGATTGAATTAAATTTATGGATTAGCTTGGGAAGAACTGATATATTTACAATATTGAGTTTTCCCATCCAGGAACATGTATGTGTCTCCACTTACTTAGCTCTCTTTAATGTTCTTCAGTAATATTTTATAGGCTTCTTTTTATATGCCTGGCACATTTCTTGTTTGGTTTTTCCTTAGATATTTAAAAGTTTTGTTGCTTTTGTGAATGTAACTCATTTATCTATTTCATTTTCTAACTGCTCACTGCTGGCTTCTATTGATATTTTTAAAAAGAAACTTTACTTTGGAATACTTTAGGATTTATAGAAAAAATCCTAAAATAGGATAGAGAGTGCTCATATACCCCATACCTCATTTTCACTTTGGGAACAAGTTACATTACTGTGACATGTTTGCTACAATGAATGAACTACTAATATATCATTATTAACTAAAGTCCATTGTTCATTCAAATTTTATCTAATGTCCTTTTTCTATCCCAGGATCTCATCCAGGATGTCACATCATCTTTACTCATCATCTCTCCTGAGGCTCCTCTCAGCTGTGGCAGTTTCTCAGATTTTCCTTGCTTTTTGTGACTTTGACAGTTCTGAAGAGTACTGCTCAGGTATTCTGTAGAATGTGTCCCAGTTGGGATTTGTTAGATATTTTTCTTCTGATTAGATTGAAGTTATGGGTTGGGGGAAGGAAGACCACAGAAGTAAAGTGCCATCTTTGTCATATCATATGAAGGGAACAAAAGATCAACATGACGGCACTGTTGACGTTACTGTAACCACCTAGCTGAGGTGGCATTTGTCATGTCTCCCTCCTTCCATAGAGTTTTCCTTGGGAGGAATTACTATGAGCCAACCACGCTGAGAGAATGGGGAATGAAGTTCCACCTCCTTGTGAGCAGAGTAGCTATACAAGTTATTTGAAATTTTTGTGCATGGGAGAGTCATCTCTCCTCTAGTCATTAATTTATTCAGTCATGTATTTATATCAGTATGGATTTACATATATTTATATTTGGGCTTATAATGTAATACATTATTTTTTGTATAGCTCAGATTTCTAGCTTTGGCCATTGGGAACTCTCTTAATTAGCTTCTGTGCACCTTTGAAATCCCAACAACATGCTGTTTATTTTGGTTTGTTTGTTTTACTTTTGTTTTAGTACTTCCTTACTTTCTAATACTACAAAATGTTCCAGGAATATCTTGTATATTTCCTGCTCCAGTTCTAAAAGCAGCCATTTCTTCAAGGAACTCTGGTTCCTTTTATTGGATGAGAGTATTAGAAACCAAGATCAGTGCACTAGGTGTGCTCATTGCAGCTGGGGTGGCATTGCTTCTGGATTCTCTCAGGTTACAGAGTAAAAAACAAAACCTGTGTGTATACTAACCTATGTATGTTCACATATCTATTAATATTTCTATATGTAACCATCTGTATCTATATATTAAGCTAAACATGAGTTAATACTACTGTTTCAACCTTAATCTGTTACCATGTGGAGGATTTCAGTTTCTTTCCCTTGCTTATCTATAAACTCTAACTCCAACAGTGAGAAATCAGGTTCCCACTATCCAACATCCATTCACTTAATTATTCAATTTCAGTATACATGTATAGTGGTATTAAAATTGTTAACCTATACTCCTGTAGGAAACAATTCTATCAATGAGAATACAATACTTATGTACAGTTTTCCTTTTAGTCTTACAGACTGCTAATTTCCAAAGTTAGTACTTTGTCAGTACTTTCCCCTTCACTGCCCTTGAGCCAGATTGTCTTATACATTTGCAATACGATTAGATTCTTTGTCATATTCAGCATTCCATTCTGGGATATCCGATCTCCTTAATGATTTTTTTAAAAAACTTGCATACATTAAGCTTGCCTCTTGTTATGGCTTATATCTAGATGTTCCCTCAAAGCCTCATGTGCTCATAGATAGGGGTTTGGGGAGGTGACAGGATCATGGGTGTGTGATACTGGATTAGTCCACTGATGGGTTTATAGCTGGGAGGAAGCCTGTTGGGAAGAGGTGGGTCACTGTGGGTGAGGCCTAAAAGGATATATATATATATCATATCATATATATATATATATATATATATCCCTCCTCCCTTGATGACTGTTGCTTCCTATTGCCCTGCCATGAGCTGTTTCTTCTCTATGATGCTCCTCTGCCATGCTGCCCTGCCTTGGAGCCAACCAACTATGGACTGAAACCTCTACAAACTGTAAGCTTAAATAAACCTTTCCTCTTTAACTTGCTAGTGTTGGGTATTGTGTATCACTCAGTGATGAGAAAGTAACTATGACACCTCTTTATGTAGTAAAATTCTATGGGTTTTGAAAACTGCAGTGTCATATATCCATGATTACAGTATCAAACACAATAGTTTCATCATCCTAAAAGTCCCTTGTCCTTTACCTATTCATCTCATATTCTCCTCCTCTTGAGCCCCTGGCAAATACAGATCTTTTTTTCCATATGATTATTGCTACTGCTTTGACTTTTCCAGACTGTCATATAATTGGTGCCATACAGTCTATAGCTTTTTCAGACTGACTTCTTTCATTTAGCAATATGCTTTTAAGGTTCATCCATGTCTTCCTGTGGCTTAATAGCTGATTTCTTTTTAGCATTGAATAATACTCCATTGTATGGATATACCATAATTTGTGTTATCCATGCACCTATTGAAGAGTGGGTGAATTTATTGTTGCTTTCTGTTTTGGCCAATTATGAACAGATGAATTAAGAATAGGTGAATCTTTGTTGTTTCCAGTTTGGGGAAATTATGAATAAAGCTGCTATAAACATCGGTGAGCAAGTTTTTGTGTGGGCACAAGTTTTCAAATCAGTTAAGTAAGTTCCTAGGAGTATAATTGCTAGATTTTACATTCAGACAATGTCTAGCTTTATACAAATTGTCAAACTGTCCTCTCAAGTGCTTGTGCCATTATTCCCACTAGAAATAAATAAGAGTTCCTGTTGTTCCACATCCTCACCAACGATTGGTATTATCAGTTCTGGGATTTCAGTGGTTCTAATAGGTGTATGGTATTATTTAAATTTGCAGTTCCCCAATGATAAATTATGTCGAGCATCTTTTTGTATGTTTGTTTGCTACCTGTATATTTTCTTTAATGTGGTATCTGCTCAAATCTTTTTTAAACAGGTTATTAGTTTTCCTGTGTTTGCACTTAAAATATTCTTTCTATATTTCAGATATAAGTCTTTTGTCAGATATGCGTTTTACAGATTATATTCTTCCAATCTGTGGTTTATCTTTTGATCCTCCAAACAGAGTCTTTCACAATGTAGATGTTTTCAATTTTAATAAAGTATAACATCAATTTACTTCCATGGATTATGTTTTTGGTAATTTTAAAACTCACCACAACCCAGGTTACCTTGATTTTTGTGTTTTACATTTATATCCATGATCCATTTTTAGTTATTTTTTGGGAAAGGTATAGATCTGTGTTTAGGTTTTAGGATTTTTTATTTGATTCTTTTGGGTTGGTTTGTTTGTTTCACTTATGAACATCCAGTTGTTCTGGCACCACTTGTTGAAAAAAACTGTTTTTTTTCCATTGAATTGTCTTTGCTCGTTAATCAAATATCAATTGGCTGTATCCACAAAAGTCTACTTCTGAGCTCCCCGTTGTGTTTTATTGATCTATGTGTTTATTCACATAGTATATATGTTCTTTTGCCAATACCACATTATCTTGATTACTGTGGCTTTACAGTTTGTCATGAAATTTGGTCATGTGTGTCCTCAACTTTGTTCTTCAGTATTGTGTTGGCCACTATAGATCATTTGCCTTTCCACGTAAACCTTAGGATCAGCTTGTCCATGAAAAATAGCTTGCTTGTGTTTTGACTATGATGATTTTAAATCTACAAATCAAGTTGGGAAGAATGGACATCTTAACAATATTGAGTCTTCTAATCAATGAATACAGAATATCTCTTATGTTAGTTTTATGGTTTTTCAATATAGATTCTATACATATTTAGTTAGATTTATAGCTAAGTATTTCATTTTTGTTACTATTGCAAATGGAACATTTCATTTCAAATTCTAGTTGTTAATTACTGATATATAGGAAAGCAACTGACAGTTGCATGTTAATCTTTTATTGTATGACCTTGCTATATTTACTAGTTTCACAAGATTTTTGTTGTTGCTGTTGTTGCTGTTGTTTTTGTTGTTGAATCTTTGGTAATTTTTATATAAACAATCATTGCATCTGTGAATAAAGATAGTTTTTATTCTCCCTTTCCAATCTCTATACCTCTCATTTCCTTTCCATGTGTCATTGTACTTGCTAATACTTATGGTATGATGTTGAATAAGAGTTTTCTGCATCAACTGATGTGATCATATGATTTTTCAATAACTTGATGGGGTAGATTACATTGATTTTACAAATTGGGACCAGCCTTGCATACTTGGAATAAATCCTAGTTGCTTATTGTGTACAATTTCTTTTAAGCATTATTGGATTCAGTTTGCTATATTTTGCTGAGGATTTTTGCATCTGTGTTCATAACATATATTGGTGTATAGTTTCCCTTTCTTGCCATGTCTTTATCTGTCTGTTTTGGTATTGATGTAATGCCCTCCTCATACAATGATTTAAGAAATTTATCCTCTCTTTCAATTTTGTCAAGGAGATTGTAGAGCATTAACATCATTTCATCCTTAAATGTGTGGTAGCATTCATCAGAGAAATCATCTGGGCCCAGTGCTTTCTTTTGCGGAAGTTTATTAATTAAATGTTCAATTTCCTTAATAGATATAGATCTATGATTATCTAATTCTCCTTGTATGAGTTTTGGTAATTTGTGATTTTGAAGGAGTTGGACCATTTTATCCAGGCAATCACAGTTGTGGGCATAGAGTTGCTCATAGCATTTCGTGATTATACTCATCATGTCAAAGAGATCAGTAGAGATGGCACTTCTCAATGCTGACAAGCATAGTTTATGTCTTCTTTCTTTTTTCTTGTTAGTCTGGATAGAGATTTATTAGTTTTATGCATCTTTTCAAAGAACCAGCTTTTGGATTTACGGATTTTCTGAATTGTTTTCCTTTTTCCAATTTCATTGATTTCTGTTCTAATTTTCATTGTTTCTGTTCTTCTGCTTTCATTAGTCTTAAGTTACTCTTTTTTTCTTAGCATCCTAACATAGAAGCTTAGATTCTAGGCATTTTTCCTTTAAAATATATATTCAATATTATAAATCTCTAACTGCTGTTTTACTATCCCACAGATTTTCAGTTGTGTTTTCATTTTCATTTAGTTCAAAATACTTTAAATTTCCTTTGAGAGCTCTTCTTTGTGTTATTTACAAATTGTTAGTAGCAAAATATTTAGGGACTGTCCATTGATTTGGGGTTTTTTTCAGTTTTTATTTTTTAGTACATATTTGCAGTACATAATAATTATATTCCTTATGGGGAGTTGGTACGTATACATAACACATCTCCATTTTTTCATCTTGTTTCCCTTCCTTCACCCTTCATCTCTTGATCCCCTTCCCATTTGAAAAAGGTCTATCTCCCTACTTGCTACAATATACCCTTGATTTTGCTCTTTATTTATATTTAGGGTTTCTCATATAAGAAAAACCATGAGATATTTAAGCTTGTGTGTCTGATTAAGTGCATCCATTTTCCTACAAATGACTCAAGTTTATCCTTCTTTATGGCAAAGTAGTGCTCCATTGTGTATAAATATCATTCATCTGTTTTTCTTTATCCATTCTCTTTATCCACTCCTCTGTGGATGGACATATAGGCCACTCCCAAGAGTTAGCTATTATAAATTGTGCTGCTACAAACATGGGTATGCATGTATCACTGTAATATGATGTATTTAACTCTTTGGGGAAGATACCTAGAAGGGGAATAGCTTGAGCCAAATGGAATATCTAGTTTTAGATTTCTGAGGAATCGCCACACTGATTTTCACAGTGGTTGTACTAGTTTACTTTTCCACCAAAGATTTAGAAGGATTCTTTTTCCCTGTAACCTTGCCAATATTTATTATTTGATTTCTTGATGATAACCATCCTTTCTGGAGTAAGATGGAATCCTGGTGTTGTTTTAATTATTTCTCTAGCGAACATTTTTTTCATGTATTTATTGGCCATTCATACTTCTCCAGAGAAGTGTCTATTCATTTCAGTTGTTCATTTTCTTTAAATTTTTGATTGAGTCTTTTATTTTGAGGCGGTCTAATTTTTTTTCACTGTGTCAAAGTAGGATTTATTTAAAATATTTTTATTAAAAACGAAAAAAATTTAAAAGTTTGGCTTTCAGCACATATCCAGGCCATTGTAATGGCCTTCTGAAATACTAAAATCATAAACATCAATGAACCTCCAAATCTTCCTTTAACATAAAATGACAAATTCCAGTCTGGTACTCTTTAAGGCAATGTTGTGTCAGTTCTCATTATTTGACACTTTGTAGTGTTTAAGGGATCAATGTGGTTCTGCCACCTGCCTCGCAAGCACAAGGTCCCAAGTTCAATTCCCAGTACAAAAAAAAGAGAGATCAATGTAACATCCTGGAGAGGTCTTCTTTTTTGAGTTCTTTATATATTCTAGATATTTGTCCTCTGTTTGAGTAATAGTTGGCAAAAGTTTTTTCCATTCTATACATTGTCTTTTCACTCCTTTAGTTGTTTCCTTTGTTATGCAGATTTTTAATTTGATATGATCCTGTTTGTTGATTCTTGGTAATATTTCTAGCACCTCCAGGGTTCTGGTCAGAAAGTCCTTGTCTACACTTGTGTCTTCAAGAGTTTTGCCTATTTTATCTTCTAGCAGATTATGGATTTCTGTTTTATCATTTAGATCTTTGATCCATTTTAATTTTAGTTTACTACATGGTAAGCTATGGGCCTAGATTCAGTCTGTTGCATGTGGTAGCAAATTTTCCCAGCACCATTTATTAAAGAGGCTATCTTTCCTCCAACGTATGCTTTTGGCCCCCTGTCAAAAGTCAGATGGCTGAGTGTACCTGGAATTGTTTCTGCTTCCTCATTTCTATTCCATAGATCCACATATCTATTTTTGTGACAGTACCGTGTGGTTTTTATCACAGTAGATTTGTCATATAACTTCACATCTGGGATTGTGATGCCTTCTGTTTTGCTCTTGTTACCCAGGATTGCTTTTGCTATTCTGGGTCTCTTTAGGTTCTATACGAATTTTAAGATTGTTTTGTCTAGTTCTATGAGGAATGTTCTTGGTATTTTGATTAGGACTGTGTTAAATCTGAATATTAGTTTTGGAAATATGACTATTTTGACTATATTGGTTCTACCTATCCAGGAACAGGGATATCTTTCCATTTTCTAACATCTTCCATCTCCTCTTTCAGAATACTGAAGTTTTGGTTGTAAAGGTCTGTCACTTTCTTGGTTAGGTTAATTCCTAAGTATTTAATTTTTCCTGATCCTATTGTGAATGTTATTGTTTCCCTAATTTCTTTCTCAGTGAGTTCATTATTGGTGTACAGGAACACTATTGATTTTTGGGCATTGATTTTGTATCTTGGTACCTTGCTAAATTTTGTTATTAATTTTAGGAGTTTTTCAGTGGAATTTTTGTGTCTTCTATGTAGAGGATCATGTCATCTGCAAATAATGATAAGTTGACTTCTTTCTTTCCTATATATGTCCCTTTTATTTCTTTCTCTTGCCTGATTGCTCTGGCTAATGTTTTGAGTACTATGTTGAATAGGAGTGGTGATAGTGGATATCCTTGTCTTGTTCCTGATTTTAGAGGGAAAGCTTTCAGTTTTTCCCCATTTAGAATGATGTTGGCAGTAAATTTGTTATGAATATTTTTTATCAGATTGAGATATAAGATCCTTATATACCTATTTTCTTCAGAGTTATTTCTTATCATGAATGGATGTTTGATTTTATCAAAGGCTTTTTCTACATCTATTGAGATGATTGCTTGATTTTTATCCTTGCTTCTGTGTATGTGATGCATTACATTTGTTGATTTGAGTATGTTGAACCATCCTTGCATCCCTGGGAGGAAGCCTACTTGGTCATGATGTATGATCTTTTTGAACATTTATTGCATACCGTTTGCCAGTTGTTGAGAATTTTTGCACCTATGTTTATTAAAGAGATTGGCCTGTAGTTCACTTTTTGGTTGACTCCTTCTCTCATTTTGGAATCAGGGTAATGCTAGCTTCCAGAAATGACTTTGGGACTACTGCTTCCCTTTTGATTTCATTAAAGAGTTTAAGGAGTATTGGTATTAGATCTTCCTTGA
This sequence comes from Heterocephalus glaber, assembly GCF_000247695.1. The sequence goes on along the minus strand of NW_004624891.1, from coordinate 1,225,046 downwards.
AGTTATTGTAGAATTTGGCAGTTAGTCCATCAGGACCTGGGCTTTTCTTAGTTTGTCCATTGACTTTAATCCAGCTGTTCTATGTGTGTAGTAAAGCTGAATTTTCACGAGTTTAAAAACTGTTGCATTTTTGAGGCAAGTTCTACAGGGTTACGATTCTTTTAGCATATCATTAAATTGCATTTGCTGAATGTTCATTTAACACTCTATGTAACTTGTTCTTGTCTTCCATCAAGGTTACCTAACTTCCTAACACAAGTTGGAAACCTGCCCATCTTTTTCTATGCACAGGAACCATTGATATAATAAAGAAAATCTTCTGAGGCTGTTGCCTATATTTGTATTAGCTGTATACTGCTGTGTAACAAATTACCCTGAAACATAGTGGATTAGAACAACAGACATTTATGATCTCACAGTTTCTGTAGTCAGTGGATGCTTGTGGCTCAGGATCTGTCATGGGCTATAACCAAAGTGGCAGCAGGGGCTGCAGTCATCATGAGGCTTAACTGAGGGTGAACCTACTTCCCTGCACACTCGTGTAGTTGTTCACAGGATTCAGTCCCTTGTGTGTTTTTTGAATGAGGACTCAGTTTCTTGCTGGATGTTGGCCAGAGGACTCTCTTGGTTCCTTGCCATTTGGGCCATTCCATAGATCAGCTCATGACATACAGTAGCTTGCTTTTCAAAGCCAGCATGGGAGAACCAGAGAGCCACAAGATAGAAGTCACTGTCTTTTTGTAGCCTGATCTTGAAAGAGACACTTCATCACTTTTGCTGCATTCTACTCACTAAAGCAGTGATGGCAAACTGTTTAGAGCTTCCAATGATACAAATAGCTCAATGAAGCACTTGTGCCATAGGTTAACCACCCCTGCAGTAAAGGCAAGTCAAAGGTCCAGCCCACACCCAAGGGGAGGAGATTAAACAAAAATGCAAATATGAAGGGGTAGAGAATATTGCCTGTGGGCCACAATTCTTCCTTCTTTCCTTTCTCCCTCCCTTGCCCTCCTTTCTTCCTCCTCCCCTCCCTTTCCTTCCTCTCTTCCTTTCTTTTTTTCCAATACTGTGGATTGAATCCCTGGCCTTGTGCATAATAGACAAGTGCTCTACCACTGAGCTACATTCCTACTCCTTTTTATTTTTTTATTTTGAGACGGTCTTGCTAAATTGCTCAGGCAAGGCTTGCTGGGCTGGCACAATTTTTAATTATAGATCTTTGATTAGGCTTCAAATTCCTTCTATGGTTGTTAGTCTGACTAATTTTATACTACGTCTTTAAGAATTTTGGTAACTTATGACTTCTTAGAAAATAACTTCATGTAGGTTTTCAAATTTATTTGTCAAATTAAAATATTTTCCCTGGGGTTGTTATTCCTATCATTATTATCATTTATGTCTTCTCTCTCTTTTGCTTTGTCCGAAAGAACACTGGTCTGTTACACTGGTAATTTCAAAGAACCAGTATTTTATTGTTCACTCAATTCCTTTTTTTGTATTTGCTCTCATAGATTTATCCTTACTAGCTACTTTCTTCTATTTTTATTTGTGCTTATTTGGTTTTTTTCTTGCTCTTGAAAAATTAATTTATAGGTTTGCATTCTTTCTTATTTTTAAATAAATGCATTTAAGGCCATACATTTTCCTCTAAGTACTAGTTTGGCTACATCCCACTGGCTTCAGTATATAAAGATTTGATTTTTTTCATTTTTCCTTGATCCATAATTTCCATTTTGATTCTTCTTTAACCACATTAAAAGTGTGTTTTCCTCTTTTATTCCTGGAAGCATAGATTTCCAGCCATTATTTTGTTGTTAAATTATTATGGTTATTCGGTTGTTATGTGATCCTATATAATATTTACTATTTAGAATTGAGATTCATTCCCATTGCAGCTTAATATATCCTTGATTTTAATAAGTATTCAATATGTATTTGAAAAAATATGTGTTTTTTCTGTTCATATAAACATGCATATGTTCAAGCTCAGTAATTGTTTCATTTCAATCCCAATGTTCTTTTTTAGTTAGTAGTTACTTAGCACCTGATGTGTCAGTTTCTGAGGAAGGCATGTTTTTCATACTACAATTGTGAACTTGTTGATTTTTACGTTAAACCTGTGTTATAAACATTCATTGCAGTTATATCTTCATTGTGATCTGTACCTACTATCAATTAAATATTCCTTATCCTTCTGAATTTTCTTCTGCTTTGAGTTTTGTTTTGTCTGGTATTAATATTGCTACATCTGCTTTCTTTTTGTTAGCATTTAAGTATGTTTTTTCAATTCTTTTATTTTCAAGCTTTTTGTGCTATTTAGTTGTACATATGTGTTTTGTAAATGGCATATAGCCATATTGGCTTTTGACCTAATCTAAGGGTCTTTGTCTTTTAATAGGGCAATTAAACATTCACATTTATTGTGATTGCTTGGATTAATTCCTGCCATTTTGTTTTTAATTTTTTTTATTTACCCTGCTTTTTTTCCATTCCCTTTGCTGACTTTTTTGTTAGATGTACAAAATTTTGTTTTAATTTCATGTTCAATAATGGTTTGAAAACCTTACATTTTATTTCTAATATTCAAAGTTTCCCTTAGGGCCGGGGATTTAGCTCAGTGGTTCCGGCGCCTGCCTCGAAAGTGCAAGGTCCCGAGTTTGATCCCCAGTACCAAAATAAATAAATAAATAAATAAATAAGCAAAGTTTCCCCATACATCATATATACGCATTCTCTGCCAATACTTGGCATTAATTGGTGTCTTTTTTCTCTCCAAACAAGTATGTTCATTAGTATACTTGTTCTTGCCTCTGCTCTCTCTTTGCCACCTTACATTCCAGCCCCTGCCCATGTTGCTGCTTCAATCACTTCTTCTGTTGGTGCATTCTCTTACCAGGTTTATTCATTCTTTGCTGGTTGCTCTTTATATCCTACTTCTTGGACCCGAATTCACTTTGCTTCTTTGTGTCATAGAGTTACTATCAGTTATTTCAGAGAGAATTTGTAACTGATCAAATCTCTGGATGCTTAAATGTCTGAAAAATGCCTTTCATTCATCTTCTCTGTTGTTTTTGTATTAGTCCAGGTATACTCTAGAATGGTTATAAATTTTTAAAAAAATATATAGTGTCTATCATTTCCAGAAATTTCAAGTATGAGAATGGACTCTATTGTGCATAGTTAGACCACTGTTTTACTCTCCACATACCTGTTTCTTAACCCAGGACTCACTGCTACCTGAGGGCTGTGAAAACCTCCCTTTACCATTTGCCATCCTTTCCTTTGTTTCCTTGTCCCTACCAGGAAGATAGGTCAGCTATCAGAATACTGATGTGACAGCCTTCAATTGGGTCATGCCACTGTGTCTCAACTATCAGGGCAAGGGTGAGGATTGCTCCCCTTTTCCTCTTTTACCCATGTGGTTGGAGCTGGATGCTAACTTAGAGATAGATTTGAACCAGCCATTACTCTCTTTTTTGTTTTTTTCCATGTAGTCAATAGGAGTGAGCTAGCATCTGAGATTCAGATTTGGCCTGTGATAGGTGAGGAAGAGACCCCTTAGGACTCATGGCTAGGCTTCACCATCCTATCCAGTGCACTAGAGCTCACATTGAGGTGTGAGGCCCAAAGCTCAGCGAACAATGAAGTGTCATTTTGCTTTCCTTTGCCATTGTTCTATGTGCATGTATCTCTCTTAGAAACTTTGTGGGGGAGAGCTGGCTTTAGTTCCGAGCAATATTTTGGCATTCCCAGGTCCTCTGGTCACAATAGAACACTAATCACACCATATTTACAATGGCTTTAGGGTCATAATTATTCTTACAGTTCCAGTTCTTTAAAGGTACAAAGTGTAAAATGGGATGTGCCTTCAGTGAAGAAGACATGGGTGTCAATTTCAATGTGCCACGGCCCTAGGACTACCATGTAAGTTGGCAGAGGCTAGCAACTGACTACACAGCTCCAAGGAGTGCCTTTCTCATCACACCCTCAGTGAGTGGCTCCCCTGGACTCATGCACAATCTCTACAACCCTTCCTGCCCAGCCCCTGCTCCCCCTAAGGATACTTCCCAATCCTTTTGCCCTTAGCAAATGATCCTGTGAATGTCTGCTGTCCTAATATTCAAAGTCTTGCAGTGGTGGCTTTTCTCATCCCTGTGGGTTAGATCTGTTAGCTTTTGACACCTATTTGGGTTAAATTTGAGCCTTAGAAAAGGAGATTTTCCTGGATTAGTTAGGTGGTAGATGGAAGAATCAGTGTTCTTAGCTAAGCCTGTCTGATCTCAAAGCCTATATACTGACTACTGGAGGCAAGACAGCCAGAAAACTCAGCAGGAAAATGTTTCAGGTTTTGTGCCAGTCCATGAAGGGTGTGGCTACCTCAGACATTCATTCATTCATTTCCTGAAGTCTACTGGACAGTCACCATTCAATGATATATTTCCAGTCTTTCATGTATTAGGGAGATTTCTTTCTTTCTTTTTCTGGTACCAGAGATCAAACTCAGGACCTTGTGCTTGTGAGTCAGGCTTGGGGCCACTGAGCTAAATCCCCAGCCCTGGGAGGCCTCTTTCAATTGCAAATGGCAAGAATCCAACCCAAACCAGTTTAAGCCAAAAGGAGATCTTATTAGTTCACATAAATGAGAAGTAGTCATGTGCCACATGAAGACATAGAGTATGTATAAGATGGTTGGTCCCATATGATAACACCATGACCATGTTTGTGTAAGTACACTCTATGATCTTTGCACAATAAAGAAATCACCTAATGGTACATTTCTCAGGATGTATCCTCATTGTTAAGTGACCTGTGACTGTGTAAGGGTGATCTGGTCTTGCAATGCTAGGTTCCAGCCTCAAGTGAGGTCTATCTGTCTTTTGGGTGCCTCTTTCTCAGGAAAGCTCTTCTTACAGGGCTTCTGAAATTCTAGGCTTATATATTCTAGCTGATCAGTATCCAATGTCTCTTTACCTACACTGTTTTTTTTTTTTTGGTCGTACTGGGAATTGAACCCAGGACTTCTGTATTGAGCTACATCCCCACACGTTTTTTTTAAAATTTTTTTTGGTTTTGCTTTGAGACAAGGTCTCAGTAAGTTGCCCAGGCTGGGTTCAAATTTTTGATTCTTTTGCCTCAGCCTCTCAGAATGCTGGGACTATATGTGTGCACCATCACATCAGGGGCTTTTCATATACTTTCATCAAAAGTTGCAGGGAGGGTTTGTGTTGACTCAGCTAGGATCACATGACTCCACATAAACCAATCACTTATCTGCTATGATAAGATGCTCTGGTTGGCAAGGGAGATACATAGTTTCCTGAGAAAATTTTAGCAGCTGTTACTGAAAAGAAGGCAGAGATGCTAAGCAAACACAAACAATGGCCTCCTGCATTTCTCAGTTCACAGACAAGGAAACTGAGACCCAGAGAACAGTAGGGGGCAACCCAAGATTATGTGGCCTTTGAATCAGACAGTATTAAGTGACTTTTGTAGGCAAGGCATTAAGAGAAACTGCCTCTGGCTTTTGTCCCAGCATCAGAGATGATAGGACTTCTGTATGGCAATTTTGACATTTTCAAGGCCAAGAGACATTCCAGGTCTGCCAGGACTGCAGACGGGTGCTGTGAATAAAACACTGTGGGATAAGGATCAGGGCACCTGGGCCTTAGTCCTAGCTCAGCCCCTAACTTGTGAATGAATTTTGGCAAGGTCCTTCTCCCTTGGCTGCCTTAGTTTCCCCATCTATAAGCTGAGAGGTTGGATTAAATGATCTGCATATATATGTGTGTGTTATATATATATATATATATATATATTTGTTGTTCCAGTCTTGGGGAGGGAGGGAAGGAGGGAGGAAGGGGGTGAGGGAAGAAGGGAGAGAAGTCGAAAGGCTGAGAGGGAGTCCCTCCTCTCCATCTGGAACTATGTGGAATTTTTGCAGTGGAGACATTTAACCTGACTTTAATTTGAGTTGAAATGTCTGATATTTCTGATAGTAATAACATGCCCTAGATGGGGCAAGGGGGAGCAAGGCCCCCCTGAAAAGAACACCAAAAAGCCTCTCTGTTCCTTCTCCTGAAGCACAGCCCCCAGAAGTCCGGGGTCCTGGCACCAAGGCCCAGGGAAGCAGGGGTTCTTGAGAAGTCAGGGTTGGAGGAATCCACCTCGGGCTGGCAGACAGCCATAGTGGCTGCCTGGCGGGCTTTCTGCACCTCTTTCCTTGCAGCCTGCCCCATCCTGCCCTTCGAGGACTGTTGGCGGCTTTGGGCTGGGCTAGGAACTGTTAAAATGCCAGCAAGAGGGCCAGAAGGTAGTTTGTGAGGTGCCACCTAAAATGGTAGGCACATGCCCTGGCAGAGCAAGGACAGGCTGCAACAACTGCCATGGTTGGGTGGGTATGTTGGTCATTTGCGGGATATCCATCACCCTCGTCATTCTGCCCCACTGAGTCCATCTCTCCATACAAGCATCTCCTCCTCAGTGGGAGGTCCCCTCAGCTGCCACCCCAGCCTCTCCTGCTGTGACACAGATGTTTCAACTTAACCATACCTCTGTCAAAAAGTAAGCCCTAGCCCAAATAGGTATGGGGGAGCTGGGTCACTCATTCATCAGGGATATAGCTCTAAGTTCTCAACTCTCTTTCCTACCAGGCCAAGTGCAGTATCTGTTAGACCATGAATGCAGAGGTCCTGCCTGATGTCTAACTTCGTCCTCTCATACTGTATTTGTCCTGCGCTGGAGATAATGAATTGTTGGCCACCAGCCACTATATAAATAGTGCCTGGAGTCAGTGAATCAGTGGTGCCCTCGCCGCCCCTCCTCCAATTTCCCATCCCACCCCCAGCCCGCTTTCCTGCCTTAATGATCCTTCCAGGCGGGTTGATGAGTGGGCACTGGAGAGCCCATGCTGACCCACCAGCCCAGAGCATGCAGCCTTCCAATTACCCACAAATCTCAGGGGAAGGGCAGGCAGGGGGTGGGGAAAGAGCACTTTCTTCCCCCCTTTAAGTATATATATTTAAGCAAGGAAACAGATTTCACTTTCAATTTTCTTTCCAAGAGATTGTTATAAACAAAAGCAGGTCTGGGGCAGGAGGAGGAGGGGGAAGAGAGGAAAATGATTTGGGAGATTAAGGAGGCGACCACGACAGCATCCCCTTTTAAACCTCAATAAAGTTGTTTTTCTTGGTCGTTTTTTCCTCCTTCTTCCTCCAGCCAGCGTTACTTAAAAGGAACATTATGTTATCACAAATCAGATTTCTAAACATCATCTCCAGGTCAGTGTGTAACAGCTCAGCAATTTGGCTGCAGATTCCTGGAGAAGGCATCCCCTTTAACCTCAGACTCAGGAGGGAGCTGCCCCCATTGCAAACGCTGATGAAGCCCTCCCAGCTGAGAGGAGAGGAGATCAGGACGCAGGAGGGGGTGAGGTAGAGGCCGCTGTGCCAGGGGGCAGTCCCAGCGCCATGCCACTTCACCCCCACAGCATCCTGAGGGGTGCAGGAGGACATCTTTGACTGCTGTTTGGGGCTGCACCCTAGTAGAGTAATGTGGGTTTCATTTTTCTTCTGCCATAAACTTGGAGCTTATTGATGCCACAGAACTGCCAGAAGAGATTAAAGTCAGGACTGGCGCCCTAGTTCCATCGCTCAGCAAGAGACCACAAGTATGCTAGCTAGGGAGGCACAGCCAGGGTGAGATGAGGGTGAGGCCAAGGGTGGGGGCCAGCTGAGGGCTGGGGAAGAGTGACGCTACCTGTGAGCTGTCCTATCTGGCCAAACCCAAGACCATTCTTTGCCCTCCCCACCACTCTCTTCTCTGAAGACAGGGCGGGAATTGAGGGGGAGAGAAAGAGAAGGCTGAATGTGTAGACCTGAGTTGGAACCGCAGTGGCTAGACACAAAGGATTTCCAAACCGAAGATCCAGACCCCACAGAGCAATTTTTTCTCACACAGAATTGAGGGAAAGCAGTGAACTATAAAGAGTTGGCATTCATGGCATCTAACCAAATGGAAACAGCTGAGTGACAGCAATCGGGATTGGGTTCCCTGACTATTCACTGCACCTTCCGCTGCCACAGAACCGAGCCAAGCTCAAAGGTTAAATTACAGGTTCTTAGGCCCAAGCAGTCTTTCTAGGATCCTATTACTATTAACATTTGTACACTTCTCACTATCTCTGGGGTGAAAAATTGGGACCTCCATGAAAACAGGGGTTCAAAGAGAAAGAGGCTCCCAAAGACCACGAGAGGAAGGAGTTGAAAAGCTAGGACTATACCCAAGGTCTACTGGCCTTCACCTCCAGCCTCTTTTTCTTTCTTTTGTCTTATTTTTTTTTTTTGCCTTAGCTACTGTGGTGTGAACTTCCAGCCTTTGAAATAAAGCAAGTGACCCAAGGCTAGGCTCTTGACTTTGGGGTGCAGGTAGTAGGACAGCCCAAAAGGCAAAGAATTGCCTTAACAATATGAAACTCAAAGGAAGGCTCACAGGCCAGGCTGGAACTCAGTCAGGAAGCCGGCAGAGAAGCCTGCCAGGGCAGAGATGGCTCAAGATAAAGGGATATCTCTGAGGCTGGGGGTCTGCTTGGGAAAAAGCAGAGAACCTCTCCCACCTGACCCAGGTGGCAAGGTCCTTGATACCTCTATAGTTACTGGGAGAGGGGCCAGTGGGGTTCCTTGGAGTCAAGCCAGGAGTAACAGCCTACCAGGAGCTCCTCCCCCAGAGCTCAGCAGTATCCTGCCTCACTGTCTCACTTAGCCTCCTGGTGCCTTCATCCAGTGCAGGGGAAGGAAAAGAAGCTCAGACCTACCATGGACCAGTCTCTCTCCCTCTCTCTCTCCCTCTCCCTCTCCCTCTCCCTCTCCCGCTCCCTCTCCCTCTCTTTCTCCACTGAGTTGAACCCAGGGCATTTTCACTAAACTACATCACCAGTCCCCCTTTTTTATTTTTTATTTTGAGACAAGGACTCATTGAGTCACTAAGTCCTGGGTTTGAACTTGCAATCCTCCTATGTCAGCCTCCCAGAGTGCTGGGATTACAGGTGTACTACTACACCCAGTGCACATCATTATCTCAATTCGCACCCACAGACCTGTGAAGTGAAGAATGTTCTCTCCATTTTAGGATGGGAAAACAAGGCTTAGAAAAGCAAAGGGGCTAACCTGGGACTTGAAAACAGTACAATATGGATTGGCACAATACAATAGACTAGAACTTGAATCTGTCTTGCACTAGTCTTGTACTCTTTCTATTAAGCCATGACCTCCAGGACATATTCTGACCACTCAGGTGTCAGAGGGCAGGTGCCAGCAGAGACCCCAGAAAGCCTTTATTTAAGGGGATTCTGGGCCTTCAGTCTTCTACATTCTTCACTACCCTGAGGAACTCCAGCCTCAGGAAGTAAACCCCCATGGCCCTGGGCAACCAAAGATGGGAGACTTACTTGCAGGAGTGAAGCTAGCTGGGGAGAGCCTCCTGCCAGTCCTCCTTCCCCAGCTTCCCCACTCCCCAGCTTCCCTAGCTCTTCCTCTAGAGCTCTCATAGACTCAACCCCCTGAGGGAAGGAGGCACTGAGGGGATTTCTGCTTTATTCCTCCATCTGCTGGCTCTGGGGCACCTGGCCAGGTCACCCTTCTCCCATGTTTCTCTGGGAGGGGGACTACAAAGCTCCCAAAGCAGCCTTGGTACACCGACCTCAACCCACCACCCCCACAACATGGACTGTGCACAGCCATCCGTGTGAGCATGCTGAGGTCTCTCCCTTGTTTGCTTTATTTTTCTTGGCCCAAGGACGATGAAGCCTGGATCTGAGGGGAAGATAGAGAGGCCATTTCCAATATTTCCTCCTGGCCTCTCCACACTCCTGAGTCACCCCTTAGTACCCAGGAGGAGAGGGCAGAGGTCCATGGTCTGAAAACAATGGCTTGAAGCTGGTGGGAAGAGGAGGGTTAGTGGAGGGGAAAGGAGAGCTCAGAATCCACGAGCCCTGTCATGGAATTGCAGGTAGTCCACAGTACTCCCAGGTGGGCTGCGCAGACTGGTGGGCCTTAAACCCTCAGCTAAGGCCACCCCAGACCAGCCTTAGATATCTATGGATAGATGGGGAGAGAGCCTGCCTCAGTTCCCCTCCCCCACTCCAGGCCCCTGATTGCACAGCCAACCCTGGGAAGCCATACGGAGAGTCCTCTGTTCAGGCCAATGAGAAGATGGGATTTGCATCCTGCTGTGATCTCCAGGAAACTCCAGGCTTGCACCTTGAGAGCTCATTTGCCTGGGCAGAACTGCCCCATCCTGGAGCTCCCCATCCTTTCCCTCCTTCACTTGTTTTCACTGCTGGAATCCCTGCCTCCAGTTATCATGTCCTCCACCACACCCAGTGCTGTCCTTGAGCCAAGCCACACACATGGAACTGCTTTCATCTCTCTCCTCAGCTGGGCCTGCTCTTCTCAAGGGCTCGGGGACTACACTCCTCTGAATTCCCTCCAACTTGTCTCTATCACTCCCATGCTCAAAGACATTCAACTGCATGGTAGCCTCAGAGGACAGGCAGGAGACTTGGGGGTGGCATCAGGCTGACCTACACCCTAGGCCTAATGGACATCAAGATGGAGGATATTTCCTCTGTTTTTTAGCCTCTCTCCTTCCTTTTGGGCTTGTGGGGTCTCAGGTATCAGGGAGCAGGTAGCCTCAGTTTAGTCAGAAAATATCTCTGAGCACCTCCAGCATGAGTGACAAAAGAGGCCAGATTTGCTTTCTTCCCATGAGGATTTGTCAGGCCACTTACTATGTTTGAATGTGTCCCCAGAATTCGTGTGCTGGCCTCAATGTGGCAGTGTCGGGAGATGGAGCCTACTAGGAGGTGTCTGGGGCATGAGAACAGATATCTCTGGACATGAGTGAGTTCTCACTCTTGTGGGACTGGATTAGCTGCCATGAGAGCGGGTTGTTACAAAGCACGGCTACTCCTTGTGTTCTTTGGCATGTGCCCACTTGCCCTTCCACTTTCTGCCATGAGCTCAAACAGCACAGGGCCCTCACTAGTGCCATGCTCTTGGACTTCCCGACCTCCAGAACCATATACCAAAATAAACCTCTTTTTTTTTAATAAATTGTCCAGGCCTGGATATTCTGTTATAGTAAGTAAAAACAGACTAAGACACCAGTAAAGGAGGTCATATTACTAATAATGGCACTGACAAGACTAATACAGCAATTTCCTGTGACAGGCATGATCCTAACCCTGTCTAAGCTCTGGACCCAGATTTACCATTTCATTCTCACAAGGGCTCTGTATGGGGTAGTAACTATAACTATCTTCATTTTACAGGTGAGAAAACTGAGGCTTCAAAATTATGTTAATTGTCCTAGGAACTGGAAAGCATAAGAGTTGCCAGTCTGTGCCCAGAGAGGCTGAGTGCAGATCTTTTACTCTTGACCTTTAATGAAATCTGAAGGCAAATTTACAGGATGTTTAGAGGAAAGACCAGTTGTGTCCAATGGAAAGCTCCAGGAAAGCTTCCTGGAGGAAGCAGCAGTTGTAATAGGCCTTGCAGGGACACTGCAGGTGAAGGCCAGAGTAAATGAGCAGGGACTACGACATTGTTTAAGTCAAGTGCTAAGAATGCATGGAGCAGTGCATGCAATGGCAGCCTTGTCAGGTGAGGCTGGGCAGGCAGTGAGTGTTCTGGGTGATCTGTTGTGGGAGCCCCTGTGCCTGAACAGAGCTTGGTTTGACCCTCAGGGAGGCTATGCCAAGAGGCTTCTGGAACTGTCAGGCCAGAGATGAGCCTGTTCTGTTCTGTTCTGTTCTGTTCTGTTCTGTTCTGTTCTGTTCTGTTCTGTTCTATTCTGGGGTGGTGGCAGTGAGGACTGTAGGAAGGTGTCAGGAGATGTCTTGGTGTGAGGGAGAGTGAGGAGCCCACTGAGTGAATAGTGACACTATTCCTGGTACTAGGACACTGTAGAGGAGGAGCAAGGTAGGTGGAAACATGAGTCTGGGGTGTCTGTGAGGCATGCAGAAAGGACCCTATTTTGGAGAAGGGGAGCCCTGCATGCTTTAAGTGTAGGGTTCCTGCATATGAATGGTAGGAAATGATGCCAGAAGGGCAAGTTAATTAGTCAGAACTTGATTCCATAGGCCCGAAGGGACCCGTTACAGGGTTCTTGAGTAGGGCCATGATTAATCTGATTTGTGTTTTTAGGAAGGTCACTCTGGTGATACTGTGAGGAACAGGCTGCTCGGCAAGGCAGCCTGAGGGGAGATGATGGAGATGGGCATGAAGAGACAGCTATGAGAGATTTCAATGGCAGGAAAAGTGAGACTGGGAAAGAGGAAGTGAGGTGAACAAGAGCTAGTGCCTGAAGGAGCAACCTGCAGCCACAGCCTTGAAGAGAGTTGGGAAGGCTGGTGATGGGGGGAGGGGGGGTTGAGGCCTGTGGCTTCCTCTGGCTTGTTTGCTCCCCTGGGGGCCTTGGCCACAGGCCTTTGTTGGAGGACAGAAGAAATGCTTCCAAAGGCGGCACCTCCCTCCTGCCACAGGTTATAAATCTCCAGAGCCAGACAACGACACATACACACCTGCTGCAGGCCTAGGCTCAGCAGCTGGGCCGCCAGGGTAGGGGCCAGCATTTCCCAAAGATGGGAGGGTTTCCAGGCTCTGTTTCCAAAGGAATTCCCGGCTGGTGAAACACCAGAAAGGAGGGGGATAAAGAGCCCATCAATCCCCTAACAAGGCCCAGCATTTAAGGGAGGCGTGGTAGGGTGAGGGGCCAGGGAAAAGAGATGGGGCCAGATGGAGGGAGGGGTTTATGGAAAGGAAGGAGGCTGGCTGGGCAGCGCAGCTAGGAAGGGATGTACTGGAGGAGTGGGGGCTGGGAATCTGCAATTTAAGTGGCTGGGAGCCCTCCTCTGGGCCTGAGACCTGTGGCAGGGACCATTTCAGAGACTGTGCCAGCCCATCACAGGGATGCACTGGTGTTGGGGGCAGGCAGGTGTGGGGCTGCGGAATGGCCAGCACACCCTCCATGTAGGCACAGACTGACTGACATGGGCTCAGAGCTGGAAGGACCCTGGCAAATGCCTGGGTCTAATCCCAGCACGTGACAGCTGGGGAATCAGGGAACTCAGAGGGGAAGCAGCTGCTGCGAGCTGCAGAGCAAGGCAGAGGCAGAGCAGAGGTGACAAGCCAGGCCTTAATACCTGGTCAGGGCTTTCTGGAACAAAGCTCTGACCCTAAAGAGAGGACAAGGCAAGACAGAGGCAGCTATCTTGGGATTTATCTATTATCATCTGGAGAGAAGTCTTTCCCTCCCTAATTCACTGCCTCAGAGAGGACAGAAGGCTGACCGCAGCAGCAGTCATTACTAGAGCAATTAGACTTTGGTGATCTTTGGAGAAGTTGCCCTTGGCAAACTTAGAGTGAGACACAAGGCCAGGAGAGCATTCTGAGGAGCTAGGAAGAAAGTGGTGGGACCCACTTAGAGCAATGAGGGTGCCAGGCTGGAAGAGGCAGGGTGCTTGGCTATAGACTGAATGGTCGCTGGGAATGGCTATTAGGCGAAGAAGAAAACAGAGGAGGAGAGGGCAGGGATATGGGGAGTGGGAAGGGCAAGAGGACTAGGAGCTCTGGGAAGAGAGACTCTTGTTGGGGGACGGGTGGGGGCGTAGCTATGAGGAACAATGGGAGGCCAGGGAGTGTAATCTAGTCTGAGATTCTGCCTGGAGATGTAGACAGAAGGACTCCATCTTCCTCAGAGGTTGGGAGGGTGGGAGAGCTACTAGGCAACGGCACTTTGATATCATGTTTAGAGTGAAGGCTTCTGAGAAGAGGTAAGCTTGGACTTAGGCTGGATGGGCACAGCACCTGTCCATCCTCTTTGTCTTCCACTACTGTAGAGGCTGCAGGCAAAGCTTAGCTACTCCAACTCCTTTTGGTGCGTAGACAGGAAATTGGTGCACAAATGGCACAGGCACCCCCTCTCAGATACACATGTTCATCCTCTCTCTGGAAAGAAAGCACCCTAGCCACTGGTGTCAGAGGCTGGCACGCTTTTAGGGCACTCCTAGGCAGGATCCCTGGTTCTTGGCCTGGGCCAAATTTAGGCCCCTCATTGACCTGGAATTCTAGACACCATTTCTGACATTCATGCCCACTGGCAGCGGGTGAGGGGAGCTTCCTATCTGTCTCACCAACAGCTCAAGCCAAGGAGTCTCCCAGCCTCCTCTGTTGCTCTCCCCCAAATGGTCCCTGGTCAGGGAACCCTGTGACCCATTTTGTTGGCTCCTAGACCAAGCTCTGTGATTCAGCCCACAACCACTCTGCAACGGCCACCCATATCCTTATATGGTCCTTTCGTGTTTTGCTCTGGATTTGGCTCTAGGCCTCAGCGGTAAGCCCACTACCTGGGCCCTTTCTCTACCTGGAGAAGTTTCTCTTAGATTTCCTAGTTCGTAAGCATTTCTTCCCTTCTCTACCAAAGCACTCCTTTCAGATACCCCACCCTATACAATAGGCACTTAATGGAAGCTTGTTGATGGCATAAATAGACAGAAATTGGTAAGTCTCAGTATCTCCCTATCTTCAGCCCTTGAATGTTCCAGAGAAACTTTCCCTGGCTGGATTGCCTGGCCTTGACCTTGGCATATATGAGTATGATGACCTTGAGCAGGGTAGTGGTTAGGCCAGATTGGTAGGATGATGGCAGATAGGGGAGCCTAGGAAGAGGAAAAGCTAGAGGACAACTTGCTGTCTTTTGGTGAACAGTAGGAGCAAAGACACTAACACTTGGTTTCCAGGCTGCTAATTCTAGCCCAAAGTTATACTCATAGATAGAGGCCATGGCAAGCCAGGCCAGTCATCTTACTTTGAAGAAGCATCTACATTTTTTTGGATGAGCTAATAATGTGGCCTTCGTTTTTCTCCTCCTTCTCTCATTCTCACTTTCCCTATCTGCTAGTTCTTTATAGGGTCATTTTCTAGCCCTTCTCCAAAAAGGAAAAGTAAAAAGAAAGGCCACAAAGCTAGGCCAGAGAGATCATTGGGGCAACTTGTCTCTCTTGTGAGCTGGCTGCCTTATCAGGACCCAGGAGTGAGGCAGAAGTGGTGGATAGGGGTCCCTCTGCCTGCTCCTTCTTCTGCCTGCAAATTCCTAGAAAAAAAAGGATAAAAACTGACCCCCCTCTCAAGTGCCTTGGGTGCACCTACTGCGGGAGACGATGAAAGCAGATCCCTCTGACCCACTACCTGGATCCAGGGGAGTGCCCTAGTGGGCAAGTGAACATCATGCTGGGTTTGTTTTGACCGGTTTTTGGTTTTTGGGGTTGTTTTTTGCCATACTAAAGATTAAGCCCAGGTTCTTGTGTATGCTGTGCATGTTCTGTACCACTGAGCTACAATCCCAGCCTTATTTATTCTTTATCTTTATTTTGAGACAAGGTCTTAATAAATTGACCAGGCTGGCTTGGAACTTTTGATCTTCCCACAGTAGCTGAGACTGCACGTACACACTACTGTGCCCAGCTCACCATCCTGGGGTTTTTTTAAGGGTGTACACCTGCCCCTGACAGGCTCAGGCTGCACAAGCGGCCTTTGGGCATCAGCTTCACCAACTTAGGCACTATCCCAAGACTCCGAGGCGGGAAAAGTTCTTCAGAAACTGAGAATCCCCTCTCACTCTTTTCTATTGATTGATTCATTGGTTGAGTACTAGAGATTAAACCCAGGGACTCTCCACTGAGCTACATCTGCAGCCCTTTTTTAATTTTTGAGACAGGTTCTCGCTAAATTGCTAAGCTACCCAGGTTAGGCTCAAACTTGTGATCCTCGTGCCTCAGCCTCTGAGAGTGCTGGGATTACAAGTGTGTGTCACTATGCCCCGCTCTCATCTCATTTTCTTACCCTAAGCTTTACCCAAGTATTTCTGTGCTGACAAAGTCCTTCAACTGTCACTTTATCCATACCCCAGCCTCCAGACTGGAAGAGTTTTCTCTCAACCCAGTGAGCAAACCCCTCCATGGATGCTGAAGTATTCTGGGTTCGTGAAAGGTCTTGGGGGTCTCTGTGCTCTGGCAGCATTGGTCTTGGGTGCTGGCAGCTCCCTGTGCTGGCTTTTGAGAGCAGCACTGGGGCACTCCAGGGAAGGCGGGTAAGGAGACACAGGGCATACCCAGTGGACCAGAAGGCCTCTGGGGGCCCGAGGGCCTTCTTCTGCTGAGGATCACCAGTGGAAGGCCTTTAAAGCTCTTGGACTGGCCCTGCCCCTATGGCAGCCTGCCTGCTTCTCTACCTCAAAGCAGAGCCCAGGGCTGTCCTCAGGAGCAACCCGAATCCCAGGCCAGGGCCTTCTGAGAGCAACAGAACAAAGCAACCCCAATCAGCCTTTGGCTGCCTTGCTTCCTGCAGGTGGAAAAATCATCTTATTTATCCCCAAATGGATTTGTCTACTCAAACAACAAACAGACACAGAAACACACATGGAGTCATAGATATGTGTGCAAAAGACAGATCCACAGATACACATACAGTGTCTCTCTCTCCTTTCCTTCCTTCCTCCCTCCTTCCTTCCCTGTCTTTCTCTGTGTTTAAAACTTTTTCATGTCTCTGTCTTTCTCCCCTCTTTCTACCCTTTCTCTCACTTACCCTTTCCCAAGGCCCCCTCATGCTTCCATTATAGCATTTATCAAAGTGGCCTGACCTCATGTTGTAAAAATATACAGCGTGGAACAAAATCCACCTTAAACTCTCTTCTAAATATATTAAAATAATAAGAATTCTCATCTGCCTGACTGAATTTGCTGCTTGATATTAGAAGCATGCCAGGCCCTTCTGGGCCCAGTCTGGGCCCGGAGGGGCTGGGATTCCCTGCCTGACTCCTTTCTCTTGGCCAACACAGCTTCCTTGGGTGGGTGGGGCCAGAGCAGGGAATAGGGGCTGTGTTCTGGCCAAGAGACCTTGGGGGAAGGCACAGCAACCCAGCAGCCAGCACAGTCTGCTGAGCAAGTGCAGACATAGGCCGTGGCTCCTCTGGCCCACAGAGTACCTTCTTGGCTCCCATCAGCACCAAGGCTCATGAGCCATCCTGTGGCTGTTCCCAGGCTCCCATGGCCCAGGCGACCAAAAGCTCTTTGAGGACAGGGGCCATATCTTGTTCTTCTTTGTATCACCAGGATTAAAAACAACCTCATCAAGAGTAAAGGCTCAGAGAAACACTGGTAGAATGAGCAAATTTGTTAATTTGTTCATTCAGCCTATATTTACTGAACACTTAGTATGTGCACAACACTGATCTAAGCACTGGGAACACAGCAAAAAACAAACAAACAAACATCAAATCCTGTCTTCTTGCAGCTGGTATTCTAGTGAGTAAATAAAACTGGCCTACTCAGCCAGTGAGAGAAGGCAGTCCTGCTGCTCTGGATCACAATTCTTCTCTAGATGTCTTACTCTCCAGTTCAGCACATGACAAGACTTGCTCAATCTTAGATGATCTGCTCTTTAGTGTGCTAGCATCTGCCTCCTCGTGGTGGGGTCCTTGGGGCAAAACTTCACAAACAAAGAAAGGGCAGGGACAGGGGTCTGGCATGAGACTTCATACACATTTGATTGTGACTAGGGAGTTTGTCTGGCTAGCAGTGAGGGGGGCTTCCTGGTGGGAAAAGTTTGGTGTCAAAGAGCAGGGACATACCAGTCATGGTGTTGCACACCAGTAGTCACAGCTACTTGGGAAGGTGAAGCAGGAGGATTTCAAATTCAAGGCCAGCCTGAGCAACTTTGCAAGACCTTGTCCCAAAATAAAACTTTTTTAAAGGGTTAGGGGTGTAGTTCAACAGTAGAGTGCTTACCTAGCATGAACAAGGTCCTGAGTTCAATCCTTAGCTCTAAAACAAAGAGGGGGGAGGGGCAGAGATTCAGTCAACAGTG
>NW_004624891.1:1197128-1204628 GCF_000247695.1 Heterocephalus glaber | reverse complement strand
GGGGCCCGTGACATAGCTAAGCAGAAATAGTCAGCATTGTGGCTGAAGAGAGAGTGGTGGGATTGAGACAAGGCCTCAGCAGGAAGAGTTCCAGTGAGCTGCAGGGACCTGAGGCCTGCCTCGGCAGCCCACCATCTCTAGGACTATGGATGAAGCATTTAACATTTCGGGGCCTCCGTCTCCCCATCTGCAGCATGAAGGATCTGGACTGCTGTGTCAGACGGTCTGCGGCTGCTGTGCAATGTGATGTGCTGCACTGAAAGTGTTCCACACACCATGAATGTGTGGAACACATTTTGCTTCACAGGCGTGAAGCAAAGCCAGGAGCCTAGTAATGCTGAGCACCTGCTCTGGTGCCTTTTGTGTGCTGGGTGTGCCGTACCACATGTGCATGTTCCCCGGACCACTGGACTGGAAACACTTTGAAACCAAGGGCCGGATCACCGGCTCAGCCACTGCGTGCAGTGCCCACCCTTTTAGTACCCAGCTTAGGGGAGCTGAGCAGAGCAGAAGCACCTGAGCCCCACTTTTAGGCACAGATTCATTTTTATGCTGTTGGAAACCCCCCTGCCTTTTTAACCCCTGTCTAACTCTCTGTGATGCCTCCCTGGGCTGGTGGGGGAGGCAATCCGGTCAAGGAGACATCCCTGAGGGCAGAGTGTCAGTGAGAAAAGTTGAGGCCACTCAACTTGAGCTGGAGTTAATGCATGGCTTGAACTGGATCCCAACTGTTCTGTTGTCCGCAGGTGACCTTGAATTTTAAAACCTGAGTGACAGGATGCTGGGAGAGGGAAAGGTGGGGAAAAGAGCAACTGCTAAGAATAACAGAGAGGTACTCTGCCTTTGCTTGGTTGCCCACTGTACCTCAAGATTCTTATTCAAAGGAAATTCTTCCTTGTACCTATCCTACATCTTTTTCACTGTGTATAAACCTATTTTTTTCTAGTTTTGTTGCTTCTGTGTTTTCATACAATTTCTCACGATAACATCCTTTCAGGGGTCCAACTGACCAAAGCTCCTAGACTCAAGAGTGACAAAAACTTGCCACCAACTCTACCCAAAGAAATCAGTAAGAGGAACTCAGACCCAAGAACCCTGGAATCAGCTTCTGGCTCTCAGTTACTGCCTGTAGAACTTTGGACCTGTTACCTATTCATTCTGTGCTCCAGTTTCTCCACGTAGAATAGGTGTTCTTAAGGCCTACCATCCAGCCTGGCAACACAGGAGGAACTCAATAAACAGAACTGTAGTCTAGCATAACATTAATCTACACCTATTTTTTTGTTTATTTTTGCAGTGTGGGACTGGAACCCAGGTCCTCTTGCATACTAGGCAAGTATTCCGCCACTGAGAGATAACCCCAGCCCTGATCTGCAACTTGATGGCACTGTGCTCACTGATTTACACCCCCCCACACACACACAGCCTAGCTCTTTTGTCTTCAAGTTGCCAGGGCTGGGACTTTGCACCTTCAAGTCTAGCCCTGGACTTGTGCCTGCACAGACAGCAGCATCCTCTTCCATCTTCCTAGTGCCACATTCTTTCTAAGAGGCTTCCTGGCTTCCACAGCTTGTGCAGCTGCTCTTTGGACAGTATGGATACCCTAGTTTCTATTTCTCTCAAAACTCCTGGTATTTCTTTTCAACCAGGTTCCCCAGAAAGCCAGACACTCCAGTGTTCAGAAGCCATGTCAATCCAGCCAGTTCCATATTTACATTTGCATTTCCAAAGCCCAATTTACATTAGAATTATTCCTGTCTGGCCAGCCAGAGAGACTCCACACATATTTGGGTGAGGCCTTTTGGCCAACTCCAAGGATTGACAATCACATCCCCTGGGGCCTCATGCTTCTAGCACTGGGTTTCTTTTTTCCTCTCTCTGTCTTAGAATGGCCACATGACCTCATCTTTTCTTTTTGTTCTTGCTCCTTCCCCAAGTAAGAAGTATATCAGCGCTTCTGTGTGACCTACAGGGTTCAACTCACTAAATAGCTCTGGCCCTGGTATTCACCCCACTCTGACTCTAGCTGAATACTATATAGAAAATATAAATTTCTGTTCATAAGTTTAGCAAAACTTAAAAATAATTGTCAAACCAGACGTGGTGGTACACACCTGTAATCTCAGCTACCCCAGAGGCTGAAGTAGGAGGATTACAAATTCAAGCCTAGCCTGGGCTCCATCATAAGACCCTGTCTTAAAAATGGGGAAGAGTGGGCAAAAGGGCTGGGGATACAGTTTAATGGTCCCTGGGTTCAATCGCTAGTACTATCAAATAATAAATAGTGATGATGATGATGATGATGATGATGATGATGAAGGTTGCTGTGAGATAAGCAATTTCACATACTGCTGGTGGAAGTGTAAATTAGTATGGCCCTTTTGGCAAGCAATTTGGATATATCAAGTCCTTTAAAAATAGGTATATACTTTGACCCAATAATTACCCTTTCAGGTATTCTACACTAAGAATTATTGCCAAATTTGGATTAAAATGTACATAAAAGCTATTCATAATAAAGTATTAAGTTAAAGCCTGGGGATGTAGTTCGGTGGTAGGCAGCTTGCTATCAGCTATCATGCACAAGGTCCTGGACTTGATCCTCAGCACTGAGAGGTCCTGGGGATTCCTTTGGGATGGGGATATCATTCAAGGATAGAGCACTTGCCTAGTATGAGCAAGCGCTTGGTTCAATTCCCAGTACCACCAGGGAAAAAAAGTAACAAGTTAGATGTTCGACATCAGAAAACTAAATAAATAGAATTATTTACAATTTGTAGGGATGCTTTAAAGGATATATAATGATGTGGAAATGCTTATGCTATAATGTTAAGTTAAAATATACAGAATACTAAGCCATATATACAATAAGGTCTTGATCTTTAAAAAGAAAAAACTAAAAAAGTTAAAATAGAAGGAAATCAAGCAGTTGCTAACACTGACTCTAGGTTGGTGATAGTGGATTTATAATAACAGTAGCTGACACTTGCATAGGACTTATGATGGGTCAGTCACTTTTCTGGGCCCTTTACATATATTTATGTGTATTTACTCCTTATAACTACCATATTTCCCCCATTGTACAAGGAGGAGTCTGAAGTACAGAGGCAAAGTGACTTGCTCAAAGGTCACACAACTAGCAATTTCCTTCTTTGTATGTGTTATTATTTTCCAATTTCTCTTCTATGAGTATGCTTGACTTTTATAAACAGAACAAAAATGCACAGGGATAAACTTTGTGCAGAAAAATCGGAGTCCTCTGCTGGCTCACGGTGTCTCCCTAGCCCAGCTGAACACAACTTTACCAGGAAGCCTGTTTTGACTGTGGAAATTCCAAGTTATAGGAACAGGTCCTTTTCTCTGTGGTCTCTCTGGGTACCCAGACAGACTTAGGTCCACCCATGGCCCACCACTCAGAGCCTGCCCATCTCACTAAGTTGCTAAATTGCCTAGGCTAGGCTCGAACTTGTGATCCTTGTGCTTCGGTCTCCCAGAGAGCTGGGATTATCAGCATGTGCCACCATGCCTGATTGTAGGTTCCTTTCTAGGGACACCTCCAGGCTAAGAGCCCCATTCTAAGCGAAAGTTTAACTCCTTCCCTAGCTTGCATTCTGGGTATTAGGCAGGCTCTACTCACACACTTCCACTGACAGGGAGCTCACTCCACTGCAAGCAACTGGTTCCATTTTTGTAAAACTCTGACTTTCCTTATGCTCATCTGAAATTTGCTGCCCTGGAGCATTACTTGAAGACTTGCCTGCCTAAAGAACCTGAGAAATAACTGGGGCAGGTATGCTCAGGTTTCTGGTTTGCCTGGGCATGATGGATGGGGTTTCCTCCACTCAAAGCCAAGCCAGCTACTTTTCTATGGCTGCTCCCAGGGGTGGATGCTACATTTTCTGCCTCATAAAGTTGTCCTCTAAGTCACTCTGGAGCCAGCGTGTGGCCTGGTCCTGGAAGCCAGCTGGTGTGCTCAGCTTCCCCCTGAGGAAGAGAGCAGCTGGGGAAGCTTGACAGCTCCTCTTTCTCTAGGCTGTAATACTCTCCAAATGCCCCCTACCCACACCCACACCCCTGCCCACTGCCCAGCATGGGATAATGTTCCTATGTGAAGTCAGGAGCCAGAGAGAACATGTTCCAAGTCAGGAATCTTAACAGTAACTACCTCATACAGGGTCAAGGAATGTTAAATGAAATAATGAATATGAAAAACCTAGACTATAACGAGCCTCCCTCCTGTACTCCCAGGCCCACGGAACTGTCCATTTTCAGCAGGGCTGAGTTTGTGTGAAACTACTAGAATATGAGCATTTATTATTTCCTATGTATCATGGTTGGGGCATGTTAGATTTTGAGAAGAAACTCAACAGTTCAACTTGATTACCCAAGTTCTCTGAGCTGGTAAAGGGTGAGGAGGAATCTGAACCCACTCTGGCTTCCCCAAGCCCATGCACACACATTCTCCTGGCTGCATACTACTCCCTCCCAGGCTGGGGTGGGGGGATGATACCTTTTCACATAAAGCAGCCTTCCCTTTAAGGTTCTTCAAGGGCCACCATCTTGATGTTCTAAGAGGAAAAGGAACAAAAGGGTCACTGAGTTTCTCTAGTGCCCAAACCCTCATCATGTTGTGCTGGGAGAACCTTCCCTCCATGCTGGTGTTTGGCCTTCCCACATGTGGAGGATATGTGAGACCATGGCTGTGGAAAGGAGATGGGCTTGACTTTGGGACCTAGTGTGAAATGACTCCATCCGTGCTTTTTGAATAAACAAGAGTGCTCCTTCTGGCTTCTCTGGAAGAAACCAAATGGCTGGAGCATTCAGGTAGGCAAGGGAGACTCTTGAAAGGAACATTTTGTTCAGCTCAGATCAAGAGAAATAGAAGCATTTGTTAGCCTGGGCTGAGGGTAGGAACTGGGTGGAGTATCAGAGAGGCCTGGGAAAGAGTGCAACACTGAGCTGAAGTTGGGCTTGCCTGAGGCCTCTGGGTCCCTGGGCTGTAAGGGAGATGGAGCTGCTTTCCAAGGCACAGCCTAAGCCTCCCCAGCCTTCTCAGAGTCTTGCTAGGACTCAGGGGAGACCTTCCTGTCCTGCTCAGGGCAGACAGGGCTGCAGGCTGTTGCTATGGCAGCTGAGGCTGAGAGGTGGAGCAGGTGGAAGTGGCTGGGGACAGAACCTGAAGGAAGGCACTTCCTGGGTCCTTTGGTCCTTTGGTCCTCAGGTCCTAACCTAAGGAGATGCTGTTGGTAGCTCATGGCTGACAAGTGAGGCTAAGGCCTTCCTCAGCCCACCCAGGGCCAGTCTCCAGTATTAGTGTGGGAAGTGTGTGTGTGTGTGTGTGTGTGTGTGTGTAGACAGAACCCTGGGGGCCATGTGTGTGTATAGAGAAGTGTGTATGTATACGCTTATGTGGATACACAGAGATCCAGCAAAAGCGGGGAGGGTGTATGTCTTTGTATATGTTTCTTAAACAGTAGGGAGAGGAGGAAGAAAAGACAAAAGCCCTAAATGACTCTGGCTTTTGGAGGAGCCAGCCCGGTGTGGTGGGCGTAGGGAGCAGGCCAACCAGGGGCTTGATTGGAACCAGACTCAGCAAGGAGGGGCTGTAAATGTTTTTTTGCTGCCTGTCCTGAGAAATTTATGTCACACCCACTCCATCATCCTGGCGGGGGCAGCTTTTCCCATCTGCCTGTGGTTTTGGGCTTTCCAGCATAACCAGCAAGCACGATGGGGGTCCCCTGAGCCTCTCCCGGTCCCAGGTTTAAATAGATCCCATCCCGCACTAGCCCGAGGCCGACAAGGATGCTGTATGCAGAGGTGGGTGATAAGGAGACCGAGAGAACTCGGCCCCCAAATAGTAGACCTCCTTTCCAGAGAGCCTGGCTGTGGTGGTGGGGTTGGGGGCACTGGGGACATATGGGGAAGAGGGGAGAACAGGAGAGGAGCTGTGCCCCATCCAGCATCTCCTCCCTGCCCTCTCCTACTCCTAATGGGGGGAAGGGTAAGTAGAGGCAAGGGCACATCAGAAAATGTCAAGATGACCCCTGAAGTAGGTTTCCAAGGCCATTTGGTAAGTCTATGGAAACTGAGGGAGTCAATGGCAAGGCCAGTACTGAAATCTAGTCTCTGCCCACCTTCCTGGCCGTAGTTTTTGTCTCAACCTAGGAGTTGGCTGTGTCCTTTAAAATCTTGGTTTCCTTTGTTCTTAAGATAAAGACAAGGTTCCCAGGCATGGATTACAGGGCTCCTACCTACCACATCTTGTACCAGGCTTCCAAGCTCCCTCCTACCATTGGGCCTTTGCATGTGTTGCGCCCTCTGTCTGTGATGATCTTTGTTCCTTTTTTGTTATTTCATGCCCACTTCCCAGAACCAGCTCAAATATCTCTTCCTCAGGGAAAACTCCCTGAATCTTCTTGGCTATGACTTGTTTCCCAATGTTTCACTCTTATGTCCCTGTGGACCTCTCCCTCATGGCACTTCTCACTGTTACAATTTTACTTTGAGTTCTTTTGTGATTAAAGACACCTGCACCTACTCAAGCAGCTGTGGACAGGGACCACTGCTGCTTTTGCTCACTGATACTACTATCTTTTGCTCACTGATACTATTCTAGTGCTCAGCACAGGCCTGGCAAATAGCCACACCAGTGACAAGGACTTTAGGAGCTACTATCTGAGGTTGGCCTTTGAGGTGGTTGCAACCATTATCCCCATTATGCAGATGAGGAAATTGGGACACGGAGGAATTAAATAACTGTACCAAGGTCATGCAATAAGCAGTGAGGCTGGGATTTGAACCCAGCCCCATCCCCCCCTCACCTATGTGGTTAACCTCTATCACTGTTGACTGCATGCTCTTCTTGTCTGAGCCTCCTCACTTCAGCCCTTGGGGTGTGCCAGCCTGTAAGTACCGCTCTGGATCTTGGGGTGGCTGCCGTCCAGAATGATCAATCACTCTTGAGTCCCCTCTCTGGCCTCTCTCACATGCACTGCTTGCCTCTGCTGCCTCCTGGGATGTGATGAAAAGTTTCTAGGGCTGGGCAGTGCCCCTGGGTTTAGGGAAACACTTGCTCTGGTCACTACATCTCAATTAGAGTCCACCAACCCCTCTCACCTGCCCAGGCTTAACCACTTCCTAGCCGTGTGCCGAGTGACTTCACCTCCTCAAACCTTGCTTTCCCCTTCTGTGAGATAGAGCCTAATCACAGAACTACACGATAGGGTTAGAAAGATTCAGTTTGTCTGTGGGAGTTTGCTACCTGCAAAGCCCAAGAGCAAAACTAGTTAACACTTGTATCATTATTAGTAACAAGGTAAACTGACGTTCTCCATCACTTACTGTTCCAGAGCCCAGCAGAGACAGAAAGAAGCATCCTATTAATAGTAGATGCTCAGTGTGCCCCCTTCCTGACCCTGGCCTGGTTGTCTGCCTTCTCACTTCCACCACACCCAAGGTGGGCTTTGGGCTGCTTCGGAATCCCAGGCTCGGGGGGGGGGG